>LOEQ01003110.1:188068-209548 GCA_001685075.1 Bramus lutescens | reverse complement strand
CATGTGGCTCAGTACCTTTTTCAGCCAGGCAGGTCACATGTTGTCTCTTTGGTGATCTGGGCTGGACTGCGAGAAATGGGCTTCCTCCTTTCTGGCATTCTCCTGTTCTCATCGCCCCACCTCTACTTCCTGTCTGGTTGACCCACCTATACTTCCTGCCTGGCCAATCAGCGTTTTATTAAAATACATGATTGAAAGAATACAGATAATTTTCCTGCACCATGTATATTTGGATTTCTTTTCTGGAAATATTGGCAAAGCAAAGACAGATTCCTATCGGAAAGATGCCCATTCTAATAAAAGCCAGAGCAGATTTTCTTATTTTCCAAATATACATGTTAGCAATTAGCTGTATGTGTTAACAGAAACTCAGCATCTCCATCCTGAGTGCAAGGGGCTGCTCATGGGCCACGTGAGTTTGAGTGGAGTTTGAAAATTAAAAACTAGAATATGACATCATTACGCAAAGGAAAAATAACCTGCTGACTTCATAATGTATTTTACATCTGCCTGTACTCAACTCTGAAGCTCGTTCGCATCCACATGTCTATAAAACTGCATGAGGAATGAAGTGCTTAATTTTATAGCCAAGTTTTCTTCTCTTATTCATGAGAAGAAAGAGGGAAGAAAAGACTTGCTTTATTTATTTAAGGGCAATGACGAAATACCCATTGAATGGTTAGGTGGATCTGTGAAGGAGAAATGCTTCTGCTGGGCGCTTGTGCCCACCCAGGATGGCCTGTAAAACCTTCACTGCTGTTCTCAGGACCAGCCTGCGTGAATTCACCATATAAACTTTTAATGAGTGACCTATTTGCCTGACTCCCATCCAGATTAGCAAACACACATGGTAGAACTCCAAACGCCTTTTCCGTTGTAACTTCTTTCCCCTGTGTGTTCAGAACCCAGACTGCAGTGAAATTACATAACACCATCAAGTGCTGGAAGAAATACTTTTGATACATTACACATTTGCTTTTGGATTGATTTTTGGATATTGTACGTTTAAAAATATTTTACTGATGCCAATTTTTTCACATCCCCTATATTCAATTTCTCAAGTCCATATTGATCAATGGTTTAAGAAAATACGCTGTAACCTCTGTCGGGTTTTTAAAATGTAATCCAAAACCTTCCCACTGAATTTTAGAGGCTTCGCAGTATTGAGGTATTCATGAAGACACAGGCATCTCTAAGTGGATTCAGTGGGTCTTGAAGGGCACAAAAAGTGTGAGGGAAAGTTGAGGAACTACGGGAAAAGTTGGAAGGAAGCGAATGGAGTGGTTTTGATCTAAATGTATATGGATTATAAGATTTTCAAAAGGAAAGGATTATTAAAAAAGAAAGAGTAACATGACATAATGAAACTTGGAAATGAGAAGAAGAGAATTGTGGTCTATTATATTTGATTGAAATTAATAAGCAATTAGAATACACTCATGGCTCTGAGACAATTTTTAAAGATAATTTTACAAATAGGCGATGCCTTACTTCATCTTGTCCACCCAACGTGAAGCCACTTAAACTTTATTTTTTTATTATTTTTTATTATTTTTTATTAAAAAGTTTTCACCTCCTCCCCTCCTCCTGTTTTCCTCCCCCTCCCCCCTTCCAGTCCAAAGAGCAGTCAGGGTTCCCTGCCCTGTGGGAAGTCCAAGGTGCCACTTAAACTTTAATGGTATTTCCTTCTTATTGTTTGCCTTTCCTCTGGAATTTGCATATAAGATGTAAATTAGATTAAAATCTGAATGAAGATGGAAATATGAAAACATTGCTCTCTATGTACTCATTTACTAGCTGGTTGTGGAGAAATATTTAGGAGAAAGGGGAGGACAGTGGAATGGGAATGTTTCTTTCTGTCATTGTCCCTTAGATACTTCTCAATTACTGAAGCCCCCACCAAACAATGGAAGTATAGTCTGTGTAATTAAGGCTGTAAGGCTCTGACGGAAAGCCGTTCTTTTTTTTATAGGCTCTTTAAAGACTATGAACAATAATCTCCAATGAGAAACTGACATACTCCTAAGCTTAGAAAATGTCAGGGGTCTTTTTTAAAATTCCATCAAAATTCAATAGTATTTTATAAACATTGAAAGAAAAAAGAAACCAGCATAACCCCATTATGTTGGTACAATTTTTATGTTGGCGTGTTTCTCCACATCTTGACCACATGCACAGTTATTGTTAGTTTTGAGGCAAACTTGCATTCTCTTTTAACAGAGTTTTCTCCCAAATCTGATTTTTATACAATTGTCATAATTATCATTTGGAAGAGTTTTAATAATCTCATTTATGGGAATTTATCACATGGAAAGAATTCAACAGAAGGAAGAAATACTCTATAAAGATGTTCATGGCAACATTGCGCATGGAAATAAAGACGTGAATACAGTCATTGTCCAGCAGCGGTAAATCAGGGCCTATAAACAGGATGGAACATGACATTAGCGCTTTCAGCAGTAGCCAAAGAGTGGAGATGCTAATCATGGCTCTTGGGCTGCTCAGGGGGCTCTAATGGTCCAGCTGAGGTTCACAAGAGGGTGAGTCATGGTCCAGCTCTGCCTCTTATGCCCCTTATAAAATGCCTCACTTGGCAGAATGAGGAGACGAGTGAGTGCAGGAGGTCCAGGGGACAACTGCTCCTTGACATTTAGCGCAAAATGAAAGGGAATCCCCCACACATGGGCCTCAGTGGAGGACACTCTCCACCCCCACCCCCAGGTTTTTTGTTGTTGTTGTTATTTTGTTCTGTTTTGTTTTTAATAAACTAGTATGTATCTCTGCCTGGGGTCACCTGATTTTGAAAACTAGATTAGGGAAAAGTGATTTGATTAGTAAAGGGGTTAGCGCTGGTGTAGAAGAAATGAAGAGTCCACTGATGTGGGCCAGAATTTTCAGCTCCCTGTGTGGCGCTCAAACTGCAGCTGTTTTGATGGAAAGAGCCATGGCTGTGATGAATGTGCAGGGTATCTTTACGGGTCTGATATGTGTTCATACATGGGCAGGTGAGTTGTCCAGGCAGAACTGCTACTTCGGCTTGTTGCTGGGCTACAGTTACTCCACCGGGAATATGTTTAAGAAATATTTTCATTAATACCATTAATGAGGGCTCTCAAAATCAGTCACGCCTCCCCAGTAAAGACGGACCAGTGTGTTGTAAATACCTCGGCTAGTCACCAACACAGCATTAGTGATTGTTCCTGATCATGTATATATGGCAGTAAAAGGAGCAGTCTTCCATTTTTAATGTCATACTTATTTTGAAATAAAGTACCAAAATAATTTCAATTTTTTCGTGCAATGAGATAATGATCCAAAGGATAAATGTGCATGTCCTTTCCTGGTCTTTCTCATGATTCCTGACCACTCACTCCCCAGTTAGGCAACAGGTGACTCCAGCAGATCTCAGCATAGAGCCATTATAATAGCTATCCAAAGCATGACATGAAAGGATTTAACTAACCAAAAGGATTTAACTAACCAGAAGGATTTAACTAACAAAAAAGCTAATGTTCAGCTTCAAATTCTCAAACAGACATTTGAGATTCAGGATAAGGATAACCAATGAAGGGGAAAGGTATTTTTCAAAATTGGTTTCAAAATTTAGTACCTTGGAAAACTGAAATATCAAAGTATGCCATAAACAAGAGGCATAGAAGAAGACTGGATAGAAAGAGGGTGTCTGCCCACTCAGACTGCAGTTCTCACAATCTGGAGGAAAAGACTAGTAAAGGACAGCCATGGTTGATAAAGGACTTCTAGCACAGACCTGAAGATATGTGCTGTGGGACAATGGTTGTGTACCCTGTCACTTATATTGTATTAATTTAATAAAATGCTGATTGGCCAGTAGCCAGACAGGAAGTAGAGGTGACCAGGCAGGAAGTAGAGGCAGGGCAATGAGAACAGGAGAATTCTGGGAAGAAGAAAGACTCAACACCCAGACACAGAGAAAGCAAGATGAGAATGCCTTGCTGATAAAAGCTACCAAGCCACGTGGCTAACACAGACAAGAATTATGGGCTAATATAAGTTTTAAGTGTTAATAAGAAGTCTGAGTTAATAGGCCAGCCAGTTTATGATTAATGTAGATCTCTGTGTGTTTCTTTGGGACTGAATGGCTGTGGGACCAGGCGGATCAGAAGCCTCTGTCAACAGATATGGGACTCAATCACAACCTCAGTGCTAAGTCTTGGATGGGCTCTGGGAGGAGATGAGAGTCCACAGTTCCCTTTTGCCGTGGTACAGGCATGGTTCTGGAGAAGGCAGTATGGAAAGCAGTTAAACCTTGCTCTGCCCTTAAGATGGTCACAGGAACAGACAGACACACAGACACACACTCTCTCTCTCTCTCTCTCTCTCTCTCTCTCTCTCAGAAAACATCATCATCCAGGGGTTCAAAAAAGAGTTTTTAGTCTGGCAGAGCTCTGAGGTTTATACAAAGTTGACCCAGAAGAACTGTCCAGTTTATCTGAAAAGCAAGACAGGACCATGGGCAGTGATAGGTATTGGAATGGATCATTGTCCTGCATTAGAGATCAGTGAGAGGAAGGACAAACAGAAAATGCCCGTATGCATGGATAACAACAGTCTCTGGTGCCCTTTGATACTAGTCCCTGGGTGTTGTATAGATTCGTCTATGTTGCAGATGCCACCTTGTAGAAATTAAAAAGAGGGTAAAGAAAAATTTCAGAACTGTCTCGAGAAGTTATGCTTGACTAGCTTTAATTTAGTTATCATTCACAGAAGAAATTCACGTGGAGATAGAAACTACTTCCACAGTCTGAGTTTGTAGACTATGAGATCAAGTCTGTTATGTAACTATCAGTCTAGGAACCTTGTCAAAAATCACATCCTGCCTTACATATTCAAACCAAGTATCAGAAAATACCCATGTATGAAAGCTTAACTATCAGCCTTTGGTGGGGAAAGTTTCCAATGTATATATTAATCTCATGATTTACTGACTACATTAGGGGCTGTCTTATTTTTCTACATCTGTGGTAAGATGCTATGACCAAGGCAATTTATAGAAGAAAATACTTCATTCGGGGGCTCACGGTGGCAGAGGGTTAGAGACTGTGACCATCACTGTGGGAAGCAAAGCAACAGGCAGGTACGGCACTAGAGCAGTAGATGAGATCTTACGTTTTGATCCCCAAGCAGGAAACAGAGAAAGAGACGCTGGGAATGACACTGGATATTTAAACCTCACAGCCCACCCCCCAAGGACACACCTCCTCCAACAAGGCCACATGTTCTAATTTTCCTAATTAGTTCCTAACAGTTCCGCCACATATGTACCGAGCATTGAAACATACGAGTCTATTTCCAACCAAGCCATCACAGGAAGAACGCTCATTTTTACTGCAAGAATATTCTTACAGTGTTGACACACACCAACGGTGTTATTATAATTTTATCAGAGAAAAAGTTGTAACATAAAAACAATTTTTGAATTAATAACTATTTAAAAAAAATACAGGGCCTTGATATGTAGCCTAGTATAGCTGTAGGCTCAATGGCAATTCTCCTGTTTCAGTTTCCCAAGGACAACTACAGACTTTAAATTTAAATGAGAACGCTGACTCAGAAAGCTATTAGATAGAACTTTTTTTTTCTCCCACTTCCAGGGAAATGTATGTCCTAAACACTGGGTTTGGCTGTTGCTTTGACCCCTTTTTTAAGAAGGAGTCACTAGGGAAGTCCAAAGACAACAGAGCAAACAAAACCAGAGACACTACAGGAAGGCTTAGCCCTGGGCACTTACACTGCTGTAGACAGTAGTCACAGCTTAGCTGCTGGATAAACAAACGTAAAGCCTGTTCACCCTGTCAAAATCAGCTTGTGACCGACATACTGGTGACTTCTAGTGCTCCAGAATCTGCTCACAAAATCTCACCTAGAAGTGGGACGCCTTATCCTCAGTCAGCGCAGCCCAGCTCACCGAAAGCATTCCAGGTCTCAGAGTAGTCAACGGGCCTAATTAGTTACCTCAGACTGATTCCTTTTTCCTCTGTCAGTTTTATTAAGGCCTGCACACTTGAAGTGTTATAACTTCTCTGTGTGAAGGGCATCACTGGGGACAGATGCGTTGCTGTATCCCGTCGCTCAGCGTGAGAATAGCTGAAGGCCCAGTGGCTTCCCTTTCATCTACCTTCACCACAAGGGAACTTTTGAACTTTGTCACCTTGTTGCTTTTATTGAAAACATTGTGTTTCAGTGTGTGCTCCGTTGGTGCTGCTGTGACCGAGTACCCCATCCCCTAATCAGTTTATTAGCATTCTATCTGCTTGGTGTCTCCTACAGTGCCCCCTCGTGGAAGACTGCAGAAGGACAAGGAACAACCAGCTCCCTTTGCTGTGCTCCTCGTGAGGACAGGTGATGTCATTGACAAGGATGGGACCTTCATGGCCTAGCCCCTTTCAAGGTCCCATCTTTTAATACTGACACAATGACAGCATCAGAGACTGGAATGATGACACATTTAAACCTTACTATTCCATCCATGCTCCCCAAAATTAATGTTTCCCATATAAAATTCATTCATTCCATCTTTAACAGCCCCCAAGGTCTTAATCCAATTCATTGTAGCAACTACTCATAAGCTTCCAGATCAGAGCCTCATGTAAATATCATCTAACGCAGAAAAGGAGGAGATGGAAGGCATCACCCATGCTGAGGTAAATTCCCCTCCAGCAGTTACCTGGGACATCAAACAAGTTGTGTGGTTTTGAGATACAAGGATTGGACAGGTAAGGGAAAGACAGGCTTACGAGCTGGGACTTGCTGGTCAGGCAGTCCGGCCAATGGGTGAATTCCGGGTTCAGTGAGAGACTGCATCTCAAAGAGAAGGTAGAGGGTTACTTAGGAAAACGCCTGTTGATCTCCGATTTGCACATACATGTGCACATGCATCCCCTAACAGGTACACAGATAAATACATGCATATACACACATAGAAAGAGGAAAGATACACACGACTATCATCAGGGAGTTGCATGCCACCTTCTGAAGGCAATAGCTTTTTTTTTTTTTCATAGAAGACTTGTCTTTTTTACCCTGGAAAATGGGTTTAAATACCCAACTCTACCACTACACTCTGTGGCCATTGCTAAGCCCTTAACCTTGACTGGATTGTTTCCTTAAATTCTGTCTTCATAGAATGTTTTTCCTTTTGAGATAGGGTCTTGTTTTGTAGTCCATCATGGTTTGAAACTTGCAGGCCTTCTGCCTCTGCCTCGCAAGTGCCCGGATTAAAATCATGTGCTGCCACGCTCAGCTTTGAAAACATTTTAAGATCTAATAAATGAAAACATTTTGTTCTTTGTTAGCTATGGCTGTATGGGAGTCTTGGTGATTAGCTGTTCTTAGTTCTGATTTCTTGACCCTTAGAGAGCAGCTCAGCGAGGCCACCTTGGGTGCCTGTTTTCTTCTAAGATGCAGTGTAGCTGATGCTCAGAAGAGGGCTATGGCCTGGGTGGATGGGTGCTTTCAGCTGTGGGGATGTACCTTCCTGCTACAGTAGGGAGTACCGTATTGCTTTAAATGTCTTTCCTACCTGCTGGCGGAGCAACTCATCAAGACTGATTGATGCAGTTAGGATTGCCCAATACACGGTGTTTGAAGGCAGCTAAGAGGGCTCTCCTTAGCCAGGTGACAGGATCAGAGCAGGCATTCGGAAGCATCTCTGCCCTAGGATCTCAGGAACTGCCTCTCTCCCCGGGGTTTGCTTCAACTGCGCTTTCGAGTCTTCTTGGTTTCAGTTCTGTGCACGCGCGTGAACTGACAGGGCAGGCTGGAATGACGCTGCCTGTGGAAGGGACGTGAAAGTCAGGTTGGAACAAAGCACATGCAATGCTTCTTGCAGAGGATGTGGAGCTAGTTGCCTGCCAGAACAAGATCCTTCTGCGCACAGCAGAAACAATCTGCCATTGTCTCCAGGGATAAAACAGTGCCAATAAAACATGAAAACTCCAGCCAAGAGGAGGAACGCTGCATTAACTGCTTCGTCGCAGAAGGGGATTGTGGGAAAGGAGAGACAGAATAAAGATCTTCTCCTTGTTTTTGTCTTCAAATGTGCATGTCATACAAATGCGGTGCCCAAAGGCCTACTTACAAGGAGCGAACGAGTACCTCCCCGTGGAGGTGCTTGTGAGGTTAGAACGCTCTCATTCTGGGGGTTTCAGTGCCGCCAGGAGAGAGGGCCTCTTGTGGCCTCATTTATGCTGGCCTTGGCTCCAGATATTATTACCTCAGGGAAAGTGCCAGGCCAGGCCTAGGGGAAAGACAGGAGAGAGTGCGTGACTCTCAGGACACCTTAAGGGTAGGGCGCGAACTGCAATGTCTACAGAGGAAACTGGGGAAAGTGAAGTGGGAGAAAAATCCTAAGAAAGTGGGCTGATTTAGGTCTTCGGAAGGTTTACCTTAATTTTAAGTTTTGGCCTGTTTTCCTCCAGTCTCTGATGAAAAACAAGAGAGGCATATCAGTGGAATTGATGCGACTACACTCATTGCCTTCAGTCTGGTCGGCACTGACTCGGATTCTCCTATCTTCCACCTTTATCAGCTCCTCTGTAAACCTCTCACAGGTACAACTTCAAGCGCTGAGCAGCAAGTAGTTCAAGGTTCCAGAAGTCTGGGGAAAGCCTGGATTTGTGAAACAGTCACGAAGGAGTAAAGAAATATTCCTGTGGGTTGGGTGTGGCGCTGTATGCCTGTACTCTCAACCGTAGGGAGGTAGGGACTGGAGGATCAGGGGTTCAAGTTTATCCTCAGCTACATAGAGTCCAGCCTGGGCTATAAAGATCTTGTCTCAGTTGTGACCAGTGCCACAAAAGGGACTGACTGGGGAGATGAATCTGCAGATAAAGTGCTTGCTTCCCAAGCGTGAGGGTCTGAGTTCAGATCCCAGTACCCACGTTAAAAGCTGGGAGTGGTGGTGTCATGGTCAGGTCCTCTTGTATGACAGATTACCTGGGAGAGGGAGACAAGGTGGCCCTGTTTGTATGCTAGGACTTGTTTATTTTACTAGGTCAGCTCCTAGTATGTTTCTTTATTCCCCATCTGTAGTTCTCACCCTAGATGTGTCTGGTGTACCCCCAAAGATAGGACAGCGTGGTGGTCCAAGGTCTGAGTGGATGGCCTTGTCGCAGAGAGAATGTTGGTTAGCTTCTGGATACAAGAGAAGGTTAGCTTCATTCAGAGAGCAAACTGTTTCTAGGTCTTAGAGGTCGCCATGCTTTGAGGTTTGCCTTCATGCCTATGTAGGGTGCACAAAATCTCAACCCCTGGAACTGTGTTTCTTAAACATCCACTCAGGCTAGTGCTGGTGGCATGCGCCTTTGATCCCAGCACTCGGGAAGCAGAGGCAGGTGGATCTCTGTGGGTTCAAGGCCAGCCTGGCTACAGAGCGAGGGTCAGGACAGCCAGCACTACACAGAGAAAGCCTGACTCAAAAAACAAACAGACAATCTTTCCAATTCAGTGTGGCAGCCAGCAGCTCTCTTAGTGCTCCAGTCTCTCGGAAGATGCTCTGGGGTCTGCCTCTCCACTCTTAGGCTGACCAGAAACAATGACTATCTCAAGAAGAAAATCAGCTTGAAGTATCAGGCTTATTTTCTTATGTTTTTCTCCCCCTCCAAGATTTTGACATTTTTGGCTTTTATGATGATTATGATTATTATTGGTCCCTTGATATGTTTGAACTCTTGAGACTTTTCTCCTGCCCCGGGAGCATATCAGAAGCTTTGCATGGCTTCTTTGCCTCATTTCCTGCCCATATTTTCAACCTTTACACCTGGGTTTGGTAACAAACCTTCTCTTACAGACCTTGACACTCTCAAGTTTGGGACTGTTTTCAGCATTCTTTGGGACATTGGTAGTTCCTGTGGGCTGTTGGCTCTGGTTTCCTACAGCTAGGAGTCTTACAACTGGCAGTAGACTTGGTGTGCTATGAGCGCGCTTTTGGTAGCACCACATATGGAAATGGTCTCCAGTTTTGTAACAGACTGAACATCCTGAGTTCCTGTGTTGAATTTGAACCTGCAAAGTGATAGCATCAAGAGGTAAGACCTTCTGACAGCCATTTGGCCATGAGACCATTAGTGCTCTTAACTAATGTGAGATCATGATTAACCCTTAATGGGACTTCCTGTAATGCGCAGGCACAGAGAGAAGACGGACAGCTGTAAACCAGGAAGGAGCCCTCACTACACCAATCTGACAGTGCCTGTAGGATTATGAGAGAAAGGCCTGTGTTTATGCCAACTGGTCTTAGGTATTCTGTTATAGGAACTAGGAAAGATCACCTTGTTTTGAACTTTTAGTTTCAACCTAAGAACTAAAATTGTACTTGATTTACTTTCTCTCTGGTTTAATGAAACGGGACTCTTCTAGGATTATGTATGTGATTCTAATGGACAGCCTGTTCTGCTTGCTTCTCGTGTGGTGATGGACGACATCAGTGCTCCAGAATAACTGGAGACTTGATGAATGTTTTACCATATCAGGGTAAGATATCCCCTCGTGGGTACTCCAGCTGCATTATTCAGGGTGTCTGCCAGATGGACACTTCCTGCCTGAGACAGGATAGACCATCTGTGCCTCTCTTGAGGCAAATGGGAGAGAAAGCCAAAAGACAGATCACTTCCGTTTCTTCATCTGCAAAATGAACAAGATGACTCCAGAGACTGCCCAAGTCCCTCCTGGACTTGATCATATGAAAATTTGTTGAGGAACCCAACCTCAGTTTTTGGTCCCTTTATTGTCCTTTTCAAAGACAGTGTCCTAACTGCCCTGTGTTTTCAGCCTCCTCGGGGCCCTCTGTAGTAGGGAGTCTTTGGTCTGCCTGCTCCTTCTTGGACAGATTTGTTAATCCTGCTGAGGGAGAGTGAAGACCATCACCCAGATTCTTTTAGTTGAAGATTTATTTTCAGTCAGACAGGAGAATCTATCTCCCTAAGCAGGGTATGAGAAAATAGTATCAAACACAGGAGAAGTTGGGATTTCTATTAGTGTGGGTTTTCAAGGGTTTTTGATTACAAAGAAACTTGGCACAACACTTCCAAATTATTTGGTAGAACATTTTATCAGGGTGGAGGTTAGGGTGCAGGGCGTGACATGTCAAGTTCTAGAAAATGGGTCAAGACCTGGTCAGATCCAATTTTTACAGAAAGCAAGAATGAATTTACTATGCTCTTGTAACAAGACAACTTTTCATCTTAAGGAGGAATCAGGCTAGTCCATCAGGTTCTCTTCA
Source organism: Bramus lutescens (assembly GCA_001685075.1). Lineage (NCBI taxonomy): Eukaryota > Metazoa > Chordata > Mammalia > Rodentia > Cricetidae > Bramus > Bramus lutescens. The sequence goes on along the minus strand of LOEQ01003110.1, from coordinate 198,288 downwards.
CCATTGTGTTAGTATCTTCTAAGGCTGATGTAACGAATCACCACATAGTGGGTTAAGACAAAGGAAATTAACCTGGACAGACAGCTCAGCAGTTAAGAATATATGTTCTTGTAGAGGACCTGGGTTCAATCTCAACACCCACACGGTGGTTCACAACTTCCATTTCAGGATGCCTAATACCTACTCTGACCTCCGAAGGCACCATGCACTCACTCATACGGTACATGTAAACATGTGCAGGCGAAACACATAAAATGAATAAATCTTAAAAAGAAGACAAAGGAAATTCATTATCGACCAGTACTTGAGACCAGAAAGTCTGAAATGAAAGCTGATAAGTTGGTTCCTTCTCGAGGTTCTGAGGAAACCACCCTTCCTCTCTCCAGTTCTTCCAGCAGTGTGTTCCATCTTGGCCACACATTATCCCATGCTCTCTTCCCATCCCTGCTCTCTGTGTCTTCGCACAAGGACACCAGTCATGGAGCTAGGGCTCAATCTAAATGTCTCAGTATCATCTTTGGATAGTGACATCTACTAAGAACATTTTTTTCCAATTAAGATAATAAATGGACATAATTTTTTTCGAAGAACTCTAGTTAATAGGCATCTACATTATCAGCATCTCCTTCCTCCTCCTCTTCCTCCTCCCCTTCTCCACCCCTCTCCAGTCCTAATGATGCAACTCTGACACTGAACTGTACTACCAGCCCCCAGTCTTAAAACAGAACGTTGTGTGGGCAGGAATGATGTCTGCTTTGCCCACCACAGACTCTTCGCTGCTTCATACACACAAGGCGCTTACCACGTGCTGAATGAATGAGGTTGAAACAGGGCCCAAAGCCATAGGAATTCAGAAAACCAGGCCACTGCGTTCAAATTAAGTTGTTATTCATGTGACAATATTTCTATAGCTCACTTTTTATGATTTTTCAATGTATTTATATAAAGTTCTGTGCCTTCATGGGCTGACGGAAAAGTAATCCATTAGCACAGAAAGTATTAATACTAGTAAACAACTAATCTTTGTATTTTTTTCCCCTACTTTCATTTTTCTCTGCTTGTAGTTTTCTTCCGTTTGGGCCACCATCACTAGTCTTTTCTTTGTTTTATGAATCTGTTTTTCTTTTTATTTTCTCATGTCCTTTCCTTCGCCTTTTTACTTCTTTGCTACTGTGCTTTTAAAAGGTATGAGTCTAGCATGTCTTAGAGATGTACACACACATGTGTCTGACTAATTAGCAGCATACATTTTTTATGCCAGCTGTAGACCCGAAGCATCGCACAAGTTCAGGCAGTTTTGAATCTGAGAACAGCGAATGAGCCTTCTTTACTGCCTTGGGAGTTCCCCTGGAGAAAGGAGAAGCGGTACATCTTGTATTTTAAATGAATCCCAGAAGAAAAGAACTCCAGGTTTTCCAGTATCCAGGCTTTTAAGGTAGTACTGCCTGCATATTTTCTGACTATCAAACAAGGACATAATGAGGGAGACGACATAAGACATAATAAGCTGCTCCCAATCCAACTAAGAAATCCTTTCTCACGCCGTTTCCTGCAGAGTGAGATTGTATGGATGCCTGCGAGTACCGAAACTCCCTGCACCGTCTGAACATCCCTATTACCTTTCTCAGTCTCAGATCCAGTCCTTTGATTTGTTCTCTCAAGCTCCTTTAAGCTTCTTCTATGCCAGTCTGGCTGGTATTTAGGAATCCTGATGAATATGCTTATTATCTAACACTAAGTGATATAAAACACTCCTGCCTCGAACCCAGCCACATAACCCTACCCCGCTGAACTCCTGTGAGTCATTCAATACTAGATTAATAGCATTTATGGCATTCATATATCTCAGTTGACCTTGATTGGCTAGCAACTCCCTCCTTCTTAATCTCTGTCCCACACTGGGGAGGTTTTGTCCCACATCAACAATGCCCCTTTCATACTTCAAAGCGTAACCCCTCCAGCATCCCAAGTTTTAATTTTCCTTGCATGCATAATATGTATCTCCCTTCTGATCACTGTCTGTTACTTTTTACCTATGTTTAATTGATAGATAATGGAATTTTCTACTTATAAGACAAAAGAGACACATTTAAAAATTAACTTCTTAACACCTGAATAAAATACACTTGTAAATAAAAATAGTCACAGAAATAATTTTTCTTCTCTTTCAAATTTAAGATAATATACTTCAAGAAGATATAGTCTATTATACTTCTGCTTGTCCCAAGTCTTTTAAATACAGTATTTATTTGTCTTGGAAAGCAAGAGATATAACCATTTAACAATATCTCAATTTGTATTATGAAAAATTGGTTATATTATAAACAATGACTTTACATATAATATCACATATATTTATACATTACATATTTTTCTAAGTGTTCTAGTACAGGTACTGGGACACTGAACATAGGTCTGTGGATAACTGAGAGTTTAATTCAGCAACTCCGTCCTATTACACCGTTCAAGAAGCATTATTGAAGAGCTCTCACACAAAGAGATACAATTAAAGAATATCAGCAGAGAATTTTAAAACAAAGCCACAGAGACTAGAAATTATTTTCTCTATTCTTTAGGAACTGTAGAGCATCCTCTTTTAGTTATGTTTACCTTCAATTATCTTTTTGTAATCAGTGAATAATGTCTGTCAGCTATATAGAAGACAGTGATAACTTGGCCCTTCAACAATTACTCTAGTAGTAGATGGGTAAACTCTCATTTCCTCCCATGGTATTTTTTTCTTACTTAAAGATGCAAATAATTTTTCATGTGCTACTTGATTTGGCCTGTTATCTCTCCTTCAGATGGTACTGCATGCTTCTTCTGATGGCAGGCTATAAGACATAAATTTCCTATATTATAAAAAATTAGCCAAAGTATCAAACATTGACATGCATTAGTATCGCCAGAAGGTTACTCAAAGTGCAGATTCCTTAGCCCCATCACAAGAGATATTACACTTGGGTATGGATATGAGTGTGCTTTAAGAAAAGAGCCCTCTTAATCCTTATGTGCTTGGCTACTAGTGTTATCTTAAGTTCTTAGACAAAAGCCACACCTATAGTGAAGACTCCACAAGACTTATTAACTAAAATGAATAGTGATGTGAACAGTGGAATGTTACATATTCACAAACAAAATTATTTGAGGCTATATTTTAGTCCCCTTAACAGCCATGTAGTGCCCAGTTTTTGTATCTGACTTAACACCTTTTCCCACTATCAGATAAAACATTTGAAATGTATTAACTCAGGAGACTATCAGCTTGTTAATATTCTTCCCTAAAGCAGAGAATATCATTAGCTATGCATCCGAAGTTTTCAGCAGAGCTCTCCCACTTTGTTCTGACTCACTTACCTACCCATGCTCTCCCCGCCGATATATGTGGTAAATGCATTGACTTATAACTATTTTTTCTTCTGTGATTATAAAAGTTTGTGTACCTGTTTTCATGGTAGAACATATCACTTGGGGCAACCAGAATCCAAGTTACTGGGTCATCCATCATCACTCACATTTGGCTTAGTTATTCCCTTGGAGGGAGGACCTGTGTTTTGCATTGATAAGACAATCCGTGAATAATAAATACTGTTCTAAAATACCATAAAGCAAGGTGCTTAGTTCTATTGATGAGCAGCTTGAAATCTGACGGCTGGGGAGACATAGTGAAAATGTATCTTTACTGCACAATGTTACTCCTGGGCTCAGAGCAAAAATATACAGACTATATAACTGTGAAGAATAAATATTTAACAGATTTGACTTTTCATATCTTTCTGTCCAGAGCAGGGAGGGATTTAGAAAGCAGTGGATGTGACTAGTGCTGCTGGGGGCAGCAGTGGGAGGCTGTTTCCCTCTTTGGCCTGTTGGGATTGTGTAAAATGAACTGGACCTCATAGTTACTCATGTGAAACTTGGGGAAACGAAAACTGATCTATGGGAATAAAGCCATTCACCAAGCCATTAAAATATGCTTTGCTTTGTGCTTACAAGGAAACTCAGGAAATGAAGTGATTCTAGGCATCACATATTTCTTAACTCCACCAGGATAAATTGCTCATTTGTCCAGATGAACTAGTCTGGGCTGTCATAATTTATGTAGAGTCAACTTTAAGGTTAGGTCAGATAGTTAATTATTTTTAGCTACAGTTGATTTTAGCTAATTATATGAGATAATATATATGAAAATGTCTTATAAATAATCTGACAGGTGGGAGGTAGTTGCATCTTATTGGCTATTTAGCATCCCTGCCTGATATTGCAGCTTACTCAAGGTCCATATATGCCATGAGATAATGAATCTTCTTGTACACTGTAAAGATTTGTCACTTGTATTAGTTTAATAAAACACTAATTCACCAGTAGCCAGGCAGGAAGTATAGGCATGGCAACCAGAGTAGGAGAATTCTGGGAAGAGGAAAGGCACAGATGCAGTCACTGACCAGCCACAGAGGAAGCAAGATGAGAATGCCTTACTGAAAAAAGGTACCAAGCCACATGGCTAAACAAAAACAAAATTATGGGTTAACTTAAGTTGTAAGAGCTAGTTAATAATAAGCCTGAGCTGATAGGCCAGACAGTTTATAATTGATATATGGCTCTCTGTGTTTCTTTGGAACTAAATGGTTGCAGGATTGGGTGGGACAGAAACTTCTGCCTACAAATGGTGCCCAAAGGTTTGGCAAGAATTCCCACATATAGCCTGAGAAAGCTTAAAGAAAAAAAGGATTCTAGATAGATTAGAACAGAGTCAAGCATAGTTTCTTAATTGCTGTCTTTACTCAAGTAGGCTCTGTTTGCTGGCGGCTCCTTTAAGAAAGACTTCCTAACTCAGTGTTAGCAGCAAAAACCTCATGATGGCTCTTTTAAGAGTCTCTGCCACCAAATGCTTACATAGTGTTTATAAGCAGCTGACATCAGGCTTCTTGGTGGTGGCATGGACCTAGAAACAACACAGAGTTGTGGCAATAAATGTGGCTCCTGCCAATAATTCTGCCATGAAGTTAGACTCTCAGGAAGCCAAGGACTGGGTGGAACCAGCCACCAAAGCTTCAGCTTTAATCCTAGCCATCTTGTTTAGCAGATTAAAGTCTTAGGTGGTCAAAAAAAGATAGAGACATACAGTAAAAACAGATTTAGACAAAAAATTTAAATGGTTTACAGTGTGTTTAAAAATATACGTAGGCTTGGGAAAGAAAAGAAAAAGTAAGAACAAAAAGCCACATAAAGATGGAAAACACACAAAGAATATGGATACTATATATTATTGTGTTGTCTTTGAATTGTTGGTTGACTGAGGATGGAGCAACAGCTGCTAAAGGACATTTGATTATGAATGCTGCTGAATTAATCCAACCTATGTATTTTGAAAATGCCTTGACTTCAAAATTTAAGTCAAAAGATATATTACTTTGGAGAAGAGGTTTTGTTTTTGTTTCCATAGGTAGTGAGAAGCTGTGGATTCATTATGGCTTAAGAAAAATAAGGTTTGATCAAGAAAGGTGCCCTGAAAAATCTTTAATACAAGTGGATGGCCCAGATGATCCAACATTTCAGAGCACCTCTGTTGAAGTTTCCTCTGAGTTCTACATCCAGAGCAGCCTCAAGACTGCTGGCTGAGATGATCCAGCCTCACAGAATACTCTAGTCAGGACTTGACCATAATCCTAAATTTTCTTTAAGTCCCCATAAGATTACTAGTGCCCGCAATTAGCAGGAATTGGCCTAGAAAGCTATGCCCAGATTCTCCCAAAATGGATTATGGACATTTGTCTTTCTTTAGTGTGTTGGTTACAAATTGTTATGGATAATGGTCAGGAAAAAAGCTAAACAAAGGATATTAGATTCATGCTTCTTGTTTTGAAAAGAAAAACAGCCTTGTTCAAAGTTTTACAGACATACTATGCATGGTCATCCTGTATTCCGAAGATGTTGGTACACATAAGTAACAGAGAAAGTGCATAAAATGGAAATGAAATGTGGAGGCAGAACATAGGGCATTTTTTTATTGTGAAAAAGCTTTTATTTGTGTAGAAATTACTTATTTTGACATTTCTGCCCCATCGAACAATTTATTAGTGAAATCATTTTTTCTATTTTCATATATATCTTTGTATTTAGTTATTTTGTTTTTATTGCTTTTATTGAGCTATATGTTTTTTCTCTGCTCCCTTCCCTTCCTCTCCCCTACCCTTCTATCCTCTTCCTTGGTCCCCATGCTCCCAATTTACTCAGGAGATCTGAACATAGGGCACTTTACACCATGCTAAGAATCCTGAAAACTTCTTCAAGACTAGGAAAACTTTGAAGAATTTTGACCAAGATTGACACTATCAGATTTGACTCTTAGGATGACTGCTTCCTTCTATGTCTCTCCAAACCTCATCTATTACAACAACAGATTTTTTGGCTACAACCACCATCCTCAGAAGTAGGATAACCAGGGTCCTTATCAGGGTCCTCTCAAGGGCTTGTTCCAAATTGCAACCTAACAACTGGAACATAACAAACACATGGAAATGTAGAAATGTGCTTATATACTCCTCAGTCTAAAACATCTTAATGACTTTTGAATCCTTCAGAGAGTTTCCAAGGCTTGTGAAGCATGCTTCCCTTCCCAGCCCCTTCCCTCCTCTTCTGGTGTACTGAACATCTTTCAGTTATTTAAGTATCTGTTGTCTCACACACTCAGACCTTGCGGCTTCTGGTGCTAGAGCACCAACACTGCGCAGCTCAGCTTGAGCTGGGAAGTTCTGTGAGCTTCACTTTGCTCAAGGTGGTTTTCTAATGCTGAAATCTGAGAGATTCTTGTTAATACCATCATCTTTCTCACATTTCTCTTTGAGACTTGAGCTCCAAGGATGTCTTAAATCATTTTTTTCTGCTGCATGAGATCATAATGTACCCTGTCTTAGAGTTTCTATTGCTGTGAAGAGACACCACGACCACAGCAGCTCTTATAAAGGAAAACGCTTAATTGATGTGGCAGCTTACTATCATCAAGGTGGGGAGCATGACGGCATGCAGGCAGACATGGTACTGATGACATCGTGATCAGAAGGCAACAGGAAGTGGACTGTCTGTCACACTGAGGGAAGCTCGAGCAAAAGAGACTTCAATGCCTGCCCCCACAGTAACACACTTCCTTCAACAAGGCCATACCTACTTCAATAAAGCCACACCTCCCAATAGTTCCACTTCCTATGATCTTATGGAGGCTAATTACATTCAAACTACCACACACTCCTATCACACTCATATCCCAGTCCTTCCATGTCTGTCCTCTACCCTTGTAGCCTACCACCCAAAAGAAAAGAAAAATAATACTAGCAATTTTAAAAAACCCACTTCGCTCCTCCATCTCGCCTACCTCTCCGTCACATATTCATTCATCTTGGTGGTCTTAGGGACTGTGGTGTGCTGTGCAGTAGACCTATTTGTCCAAACGGCTTCTCTTTCAAATGATCATTGTAATGAGTTGTTGTTCTGGTTCAAGGTCTCTGGCTTCTGCTACACCATCACTACTGGACCCTCACCGAGACTCCTCTCCGATATCCTGCTTATGCCCAGTCATGGAGACCCTGCGGCTATAGTCCTGTTGCAGCCTGTTCTTCTCTGAGGTATTTGAAAACAAAACAAAATAAAAAAATTCTATGATTGCTAACTTCTGGGTACAATTCTGTGAGTAACCTTATTTAACCAGTTCAAAGCTGAAAACAAACAGGAGGGAAGGAAAACAATGGAGAAGGGACTACCGTGTCCATGAATCAAACGAGCACTTGAAATATTTGCCATACAGAACAAGGCAATGTGGTTAACAGGCCCCACCTGGTTGGGATGCTCTGTCAGTTGGTTGACTGTCTTATGAAGAAGACCCTGGAACAGGCGAGTTTACAGCTGCTATTAGTGTTTGCAAACTAATAATCAGACAAAGAGCAGTGATGATGAGAATCTACAAGATGTACAGGAAGACTATCCGAGGGTTTGATGAGCTGATGCTGGCGGTTCCTAAACTTAGCTACCCATTAAAACAACCGAAAGAGCTTAAAACATTCCAATGACTAAACTTTAGACTAACAAATCGGAGTCTGTCGTTGAGTCCCTATCGCCAGTGGTAAGTTTTTCCAGGTGATTTCAATGTTCAGGCAAAGTTAAAAGTGTAAACACTACTGCCTGGAGTACTCTTGACAAAACCAGGAATTACCCCTGTCTTAGCCTTAGCACTCCCGATTCTGCGTTTCTGACTAGTTCAAGAAGTGGTGACCTGTTTCCCAAATGTTGACTCCCCAGTTCATATCAATCTGTTCTAATTAGCACAGAAGAAGGAACAATATCCAATGGATTGGCTGGTAAAACCTGGCATGGGTCCTGCTCTAAATTATTATTTAAAAGATTGGAAGTGTCAGAACCTTGGATTTCATCACTCTCCCGTCTGACCATGAAAGAACTGAGTTCTAGCTCAGGATGTTACAGTACCTGCCAACAGTCATGTAATTGACACATAGTGGCAGACATTACTGTGGTTCAAAGGTATCCCCTCCCAAATTCATGTTGAAACCTACTCACCAGATGAGGCCTCTGGGAGGTGACAGGGCAGGAGGTGACTGTGTTAATTGATCAGGAAGAGGGCTTGTGGAAGGGGTTCATTTTCTTTCTTCTCTTTTGCTGAGTGAGGACACTGGTTTTCCATGGATACCTGGACCTGTGGCTACCATGAACTTCCAGGTTCCAGAAGAATGAGGGATAAATTTCCTTATAAATTATTCAGCCTTAGATATTCTTCTATATCCATATGAAGAGGCTGGAGACCGGAGACTGAATGGGAATTTCTCTGATTTTATACTTCTCAGCCACTTACTCATCCTGTACATTCACGGGGCCAAACAAACAACAAAGAAAACAAACAACAGCAAACTACAGGTCCTGAAGGCTCTGGACTCACGGAGACTCACAGAAGTCTTAGAGTATTGTCAACTACTGCTGAGCTATATTCCCAGCTCTAACACTGCTTTAAAGCTTGTGAAAACTAAGACTGTATGCTTCAACCTCTAAACTCCAGCTAGACAATGATGTCATTTAAAAATAATGGGAGTAGCTCACATATACACATCCATACGAATAAATGGAAGAGTTCAAAAGGCTGTTCAGTGTAAGGTGGATTTTCCTCCTACTCCAATTTCCAAGCCACTCGGTACCTCCAACCCCCAAGACAGTAACTGGATATTTTATTAGTTCGAAAAGGGAAATGGAATGACCATCCTTGACACAGACCCTTCACGATAATCTCCAGGGCTGGGGAGGAGGATTAGCAAAACAGAAGACAAGCAAGAGTGTCTGCCAAAGTTTACATGTCCCATGACTTATTTAGTAAAATGCACTATTCCTGGAAGTTCTCAAACTCTTGCTAATACAAACAGAGCTGCAGAGAGGATTATTGCATATGTATTGTTTTGTACATTCATAAATATCTCCGCAGGATTAATTCCTAGAGGCGGAAGATAGGGGTCAAAAGTATACACATTTAAGTTTTGATAAATGTTACCCTTTGTTTTCCACAGTGGTGGGCCCTCTCACACTCCCTTCAGTACCAACGTGTGCCTGTGTCTCTACATTAGCCATTGCTGGTTATTTTCAGCCTCTCTGAGTTTCCTAGTCACAGGAGAGGGAGAGATGCTCAGTTTTATTAAGATTTTAAAATTATTCTTTAATTGACCTTTGTGTGTGTGTGTGTGTGTGCATGCGAGTGCATGCAGACATTCATGTGTATGTAGATGTGCTGGAAAGTTTCATGTCAACTTGACACAAGCTAATGCCACCTGCAAGAGAATCTCAACTAAGAAAATGTCTCCATCAGTTCAAGCTGTAGGCAAGCCTGTAGAGCATTTTCTTAATTACTGGTGATGGGGAAGGACCCAGCCCATTGTGGGTGGTGCCATCCTGGGCTGCTGGTCCTAGATTCTATAGGAAATCAGGCTGAGCAAGCCGCAGGGAGCAAGCCAGAAAGCAGCACCCCTCCATGGCCTTGGCATCAGCTTTCATCTCCAGATTCCTACCCTTTTTGAGCTCTTGCCATGCTTTCTTCACTGATGAACAGTGATATGGAAGAGTATGTCAATCAACCCTTTATTCTCCAAGTTGCTTTGGTCATGGTGTTTCATTGAAGCAATAGAGACCTCAAGTAAGACATCGGGTGTGTGTGTGTGTGTGTGTGTGTGTGTGTG
>LOEQ01003110.1:172905-184863 GCA_001685075.1 Bramus lutescens | reverse complement strand
TTATCTGCATATTAGTCTGGCCAGCTCTAAGTGACTTTTTCTTGTCGTTTGTTTTGATTCTAGAAAGGGGTAATCTTTCTAGTGATTTGGTTTTAAGTTCTAAATCAAGCAAGGCTAAGGAGAGAGACAGCAAGACACTAGGTGGGTGGGGATGGTAATAGCTGGTGTGTTCAAGGAAAGGCAGAAACGCCTTAGTGGAGAGGGATTAGTGAGAGGAAGCCAGTCACATGACCAAGGTGGACAAGCCTTCCTGGCAGGAGTGAGTAAACAAAGCCCCTAAGGGATAAAGTCCAACTTACTGTGTTTAAGGGCAGTAAGGGGTTAGAATAATGGTGTTGATCCCACTGGGCAGGAATAAAATCAATACCACAATTTTAGAGCCAAATTTGAAGCAAGTTTTATTAAATACTGGCCAGGTCCATACCCAGGGTTTCCAGAGTATGGTCCTAAATGACATTTGGGAGGGGCTTATAAAGGCAAACCCCACAAAGCTACGTACTTTCCACTTTTGTCCAATCAAGGGCAAGCATACATCCTGATGTACTTCCTATCTTCAGTACCTCCCTCCTGCATGTGATCAGGAGAGAGCACTTCCTGTGCAGTAGGGGCAGCCGGGCAAGTTTACTGAGGCAGAAACACATGACTAGCATCTTACGTGAAAAACAGCCTGCAGCATTTCAGGAAGGTATCTGTCCTTGGACAAACGGGGCTTACAGGTTAGAGGCATTTTTTGTTTTATAGACTATTGAACACAGTCATTTAAACTGGAAACATTAGCCATCATCAGTTAAAAACATTGGCTGTTCTTCCAGAGAACTGGGGTTCAACTCTTAGACTGACTCAGCAGCTCATGGTGTTCTGTAACTTCAGTCCTAGGGTATCTGAGACCTTCCTGGGCTCCCCTGGAGCACTGCATACAGAGCATACAGACATACATGGTGGCAAAGGGTGCATGCATATAAAAGTAAAAAATTAAAAAGTAAAAGCAGATGAAGGCTGGGTGTAGGGGTCCTGGGGTCTGAAGTATGAGTTGTTGCAAATGAGGTCCAAGAACTAACTTCTGGTATCACTCCGCCCATGGTACGCTGTGTAATCCTCTCCTCAGACCCTTTCCAATAGATAGCAAGCGGCAAACGTGAGGAAATGCCTTATCTGAGATCAAGTTATAAAACAATGACTTCTTGCTCAAGGTCTCTGTCTGTCTGACCCTGTCCTTGTCTCTCTCTGGCTTTGTCTTTTTGGTTTGCTAGTGTGGCAAAGCACGCTGCAATGTTTTGAGCTGCTCTACAGAACAAGCCTTGTGTTCCCAGTGAGCTAACAGGGATCTTTTTGCTTCTACTCAGTGGATGTTTCAGGCAAAGAATAGCTGCAGTGTAGGTGGTACTACTTGAGTACCTACTAAGGCTGTGGCCAACAAACCTAGAACAAGAGACTTACAGCTCAGGTTTTAGAAACCAGCGACGGTCGGTCAGGCACTCCGGATACAAGCTCTGAGTTCCAAATTCCAGCAGCCCAGCACTACACTGCTGTGAACTCCTCAGCACTAAGGTGGTGGGTAGCAGCCAGTGCCAGCTGATCTTATTTTTGAGCCATGAGTGTCAAGGCCCGCAGGCTTCATGGCTAAGCAGCTATTGTGAACTCTTCCAGTCCCTGGAGGTAGCCTGGAGCCGCTGACACACTGGTCTCTATAGTCTTTGCTCTTTGCCTTTGCTGTCTCCCTTATTTGAAGTTCTAGCCTCCTTTGTCATTCCTGCTTCCTTTGCTTCCTGTTTGCTTCTGCTTCTGTCCTCTCTCAGGACCTCTTCAGTTCTGATCTTTCCACCAATGTTGCCACATTGCTGCTACCAAGGGAGTGTGTGCTACCTTCTCTGCTATGCCTCTCTTTCTGCTCAATTTCTGTTACCAACTGAGCCCATGCTACATATGATGAAAATCACAAGTAGGCAAGAAACACATTTGGAAGAAGACATTTTATGTGTATATATGTAGTATATATGCCTGCATATATGTAGGCAAATCAGCAGATGTCCCCAGGAGACATCTGGCTACATAGCCAGGAGAAGGTGTGCCATTGTAGTAATCTATTAGTTTTATAAGTCTCTAGTTGGCTAGAATTTATACTCTAATATGGTTGTTCAATGCCAATCGGTTTACACAGGAGAACTAGAGACTTATAAAACTAATAGATTACTACATTATCAGTGTATTTTTAAATTAAGAAAAAGGTCAGTCTTACGGAGGGGGTGTGGTGGTTTAAATAATTATATTAAATTAAATAAGAATGGCCCCCATAGGTTTAAATGTCTAGAGAATGGCATCATTTGAAAGGATTAGGCGGCATGGTCTTGTTGAAGGAAGTAGGTGACTGGGGGTAGACTTCACCATGCTCCCAGCCATGACGATAATGGAGCAAGACACCCATTTACCCACTATCAGGATTTACTCATTCCACTGTAGCACACCCACTCTGAGCCTCTTGATGCTTTCCTTGCTATCTACCATAGCAGATCTAGTATATCTGTTCTATTTAGTGAGAGCTATTGCTTACTCCTAGCATGCCAGAACGAACCATCATAGCCACACATTAGGTTATGTCCCTGGGTGCTCATTGGCATGGTAGGTTCTGCCTCTTAGGACAGTACTGTTCCAGAGACATCTTTTCTTACTCACTTGTATGCTGTGCTCTTAGTGTGATTTCTATATTGGTATTAATAATGAAAGCCTGGAGTCAGATGTTAGGGGGTGGAAGATGAAAGATCAGAGAAGCAGAGCAGCCAGACATTAGTTCTTACCTCTACAAAATTCTCAGATCCAGTGGGGCAAGATCCTGTCTCTACGAATCCTCAGACTGAATGCCTTGGATGCCATGTGCTCCTGTCTCCTTCTGCCTTACATTCCTCTCTCTGCCCAGCCATATCCCTTCCTGTCTTTATCTTCCTAGTGCTGGGATTAAAGGTGTGTGGCTCCCAAATGCTGGGATTAAAGGTCTGAGCCATCACTGTCTCTCTCTGTTTCTCTTTTAGACTGCATCAATCTCGTGTATCTTAGGGTGGCCTTGAACTCACAGAGATCCATCTGCCTCTGCCTCCTCAGTGCTGGGATTAAAGGCATTTGCCACCACCTTTATGGCTGACTAGTGTGGCTAGCTCCTCTGTAGATGGAGACTGCTTTGTTTACTGGCTGCCCATTAAACAAATAATAATACAATAATAACACAAAACCAATATCAATCACAGCACTGTTTGGCCAACCAATTAGGTGTATTCTTAGCTAGCTCTTACATCTTAAATTAACCCATTTCTATTAATCTGTATGTTGGCATGAGGCTGCGGCCTACCAGCAAGGTTCAAACATCTGTCTCATTCAGCAGCTACATTGTATCTCCCTGACTCTGCCTACTCTCTCTATATATCTTTTTTTGAATTTCCCACATGGTTTTACTCTGCTAAGCCATTGACCAAAATAACTTTTTTGTTAACCAATGGTAATAAAACATATTCACAGCATACAGAGGGAAATCCCACATCACTCTTCACTCTGATTTTCAGGCAAGCTTTATTTGTTATAGAACAAACAAAATATTGATGTGGGATTCCCCTCTGTATGCTGTGAATACCATTGGTTAATAAAGAAGCTGTTTTGGGCCTGCACAGGGAATAGAGGTAGGTGGGGAAAAGTAAACTGAATGCTGGGAGGAGAAAAGTGGAGTTAGGGAGAAGCCATGTAGCCCCGCCAGAGACAGACACACTAAAACTTTGCTGGTAGGTCATGACCTCGTAGTGATACATAGATTAATAGAAATGGGTTTATTTAAGATATGAGTTATCCAGAAATACACTTAAGCTATTGGCCAAATAGTATTGCAAGTATTGTGATTTCTGTGTGATTATTTCTGGGCTGAGCATCTGGGAACAAACAAGTGGCCTTCTCACAACAAAATATCACTATGATGCTCATATCAACTTGCTGTTTCTGGGGTTCAGTGTCCCTCCAGTTTCTCCTGGCTCTTTGGGGTCCTTCTGTAATATTAAGATATAATCCCTTTGCTTTCTTAATGCTTCTTTGATAGGACTGTATTTTTTCCACTTAACTGTTCTTATTGGTTTGGTGGCCAAGAAGTGGAAGTAGTTGAGTTTCAGCTTTGCTGACACTTAACTGGGTGGAAGGAGCCACTTTTGCAGGCCCAGGGAACTCAGGAAAAAAATATAGGTATTTAAGAATTTTGAATGTACCTACCATGGTATTCCGCACAGTTATGGTTTGGTTTCCACTACTCTCCAAATAGGGCCTTGAACTTTGAGAAACAAATGAGTCTGCGTTGAAAATACAACTTCCTGTGGTGTTTTGCTCCTCTGAAGATTTCAGCCTAATCCCTCCTAAATTGTTCTTACCCTCTGTTTTAGAGACAAGAGTCTCTTTATATGTTGTTTAAGGAGGCCCTAGGCTTAAACATCTATATTTTAACTGGTGATTAACTGCTTGCAGCTGTGTGTTATCTTTCCCCAAAGCATCAACTGATCGCAGTCACATACATCCAAATATGAGCTGCATTGCATCAACCCAGGCATTCACTTCCGCTGCCTAACATCAGTGAAAGAGTCTTTACTGCCTGCAGCCCAGCTATTTATCCAGTTGATTCAAGATCCCACTTCACACAGTGCTTCTGTGAACATGGTGGGGTTCTCTAGAAGGCAGAATCTAATTTAGATGGAAGAGATTAAGGGAGAGTGTGCATGTTCCACATATAGGGGAGAGAAGGAGACAAGATTAGTGTAAAAGCTGAACCACAGTGCACGTGCCATAAAATCTTTATTCATTTCGAAGAACTTCAGTCAAATATCCAGTGAATTGAGCTTAGGTTTTGCCATGCTGCCCAGACTGGTCTTGAACCTGTGGCCCCAGTGATCTTCCTGCTTCATCCTTCCAAGTAGGTAGGCCTACAGGTACACATCAGAGCACATGGTAACTAAAGTCTTACACTTCCATTAGCCAGTTATTGGCTCGTAGCCTTGGGGTTGGGCTGTTTTGAACACAGATCATTTTTCAGAGGCAGGCTTAGCCAAGAATCATGAGCTACCTGATGGGAACAACAAAGAACTAGGTAATAGATTGTAGAGTGGAGCCTAAGCCAGAATCTGGGACACTGAAGTATTCTGTGGAGGTAGGGAAGTGGCCAGTTTATTCTTCACCCTGTGAAAGGCTGTCCAGAAACTGTAAGGATGTTGATGATCCTAACAATAAAAACACTAAGGAACATTAGAAAAGATGTGCAAGCTTAGTTGTTTTTTGCTTCCGAACAAGCTGGGAGTGCTCAGCACTGTGCTTGTTAAAGGGACTTGAAGGTTTGTTAAGCGATGCAGCAAACATCTTGAGTTTCCTGTAGGAAAAAAAATGGCTTTAAAAACTTAATTTGATAATCTGTGAAATGAACTTGATAATCTGTGTTTTCTGACTTTGTCACTGGGCTCTGATAGGATGATACTGGCAGAGACACCACACAGAGTCTTCTCTGATAGGATTAGGATTAGAGAAAAACTTGCTACATGTTTAATCAGATCAGTCAGGGTTTGGAAGGCTTTTGGAGGAGAGAGGCAGAAGTCTTACTTATTTAGTCTCTGTGGAACATTAACTTTTGCTGTATCATTTTGTGGCTTTTGTGATTTCGTTTTCCTTACAATCCAAATCATGATAACTGAACAATACCAACAAAACTAATCTATACAATATTTCAGGAATTATACTTTGTGCATTTTCTATTCTTCACGTCCGTGTATGATGTGCATGTGTAGAGGTTACTCTTCTACTGTATTTTTCAAAGCAGTGCTGCTCAGTTGAACCCAGAGCTCACCAACGTGACTGATCTTGGTAGCTAGCTTTCCCCCAGGATTTCCTGTCTTTTCCGAAGCTAGAATTAAAAGCCTACTTCCATGTCTACCAGGTGTTCACGAGAGTTTCTGGGTACCTTAGTTTCAGTGTTCATGATTGTTTAGCAAGTGCTGAGCCACCTTCCCAACTCCAATTTTTCTTATTTTTGTTATAAAAGATAAACTAAGGTGCACGGAGCACTTAAGAAACTTTGTTTGAGTACACAAGGATTTGGGCAGTTCCCGCAGAAAAGGAGCAGGCTGAGAAGGCTTCCAAAGGGGAGTTGTGAATTCAAACCAAGCAAATATTTGACTAGGTGAGGGAGAGCAAGAGCTGAATTTGGACGTTACAATGAAAATTCTCTCATCAGAGGCTAATGACAGTTGCTGATTGGGTGAACTTGAGTTTCACTTCGCTATTTACCTTGAGTTGGGTTTCCATTTGCTCACACAAGGACTCTGGCACTGGAGCTTCCTCCCACTGATGAATCCCTAATTAGCTGAGGACCCCGGGAGTCTCAGGAATTAGATGAGTTGCCAACCTCCACAATGCTGCCTCTCACAATGCATGCCATTTTCAAACAATACAAGACCTAGTATTTATTTATGATCTCTTGCAGCCAGAGAAGTTAGCAATTCATCTATAATTCAGAAAGCAAGGTGGGGTGGGGAGCATGGGCCCCTCTGAAATGAGTCCAATCACAAAGCACAAAAGAGAAAGAAGTTTCATTTTGCCCAGGGCTGTGAAATACCTTGGACCCACCCTGAATAGAGGAAAAGAGAAAAAGACCAAAGAGACGTGAAGAATTCCAGAGATTAACCCCAGGGTAGGGAAGTGTCTCTGATGAAATGGCACCTGAAAACCGCATTTGTTCTGGGAGCCTGAGACCAGGAAAGATGTCGACGTTTTCTTGGAAAAGGTTCAGACGAGGAGTCAGAGAGATGATTGAGGGGGGTTGGAAGGGGCTGACTTGGGCAGATTGAAGGAATCAGGCAGGTTGGTCTTAGCCTAGAGACAGCAAAGATAGGCTGTGATAGCCATCTGCAATTACTTGGTTGTCTAAATAGCAAGAAGGTAAAGTGCTACTTGGAGTGGAACAAAAGATTATAATTACATGAAAATCGAGGCAATGAAAAGAAACCAGGATCTGCAACAGTACAATTCACATCTACAAGACTGGTCAAGACAACACCCCAGCTAAGGGATCACCATAGACAAAAGCTACAGAATGTCTTTAATGACCAATCCCCACCCCCTCAACCCCTCAACCCCGGATAATCTTGTCTTATTATTAAAATTTTATTGCACTTGAATTCAGATTAAGTACAAAGTGCTTCAAAGTCACGATAAGCAGTTTCAACTGTTTGGGGACGCCCTTTGGCCATTTATTCCTGAGCTGAGAGTGGCCCAGGGTGGTGGGAATGACGTGAGGTTTTCCCAAGAACAGTGAGTGATCCAGGGGCTGCTTGAAAGGACTGGTGCTGAGATGGTGGCTGTTCAGGCAAGAGCATCCTTGATTTGAGCAACCTTGAGTTCTTAAAGACTATTACTGGTTCCCCTGCAATTCTAAAGTGCAGCTGTTACCTCTCTGGGCATTACATTCAGCTTTACTAAGCTGGTCAGAAAAGTCTTATGCTGTGTAAGTACTTGACTTCCTTACATCAAATTGCTAACGTATGCTTATTTACTTAATTCAAACCAGTGTCCATAGCCTGGATGTTCCTTTATTTCAGAGCTTAAAAGTGCCTTTATTTGTTTACGCATGCGCACACGTGTGTGTGTGTGTGTGTGTGTGTGTGTGTGTGTGTGTGAGCAGCTGCAAATATCCATTCATGCCCCTGTGGTGGCCAGATGCTCTTGGCCTTATTTTCTGAGAACAGGGTCTCTTGCTGTCTGTGGAGTTTGCTGGTTTGGCTGGTTATCCAGCAAGCCCCAGGGATCCTCCTGCCTCTGTCTCCCATGCTGAAGTACAGGTGCATACCATCATGCTAGACCTTGAATATGAACACTGGCAATCCAAAGTGAGGTCCTCATACTTGCCAGCAAATGCTGGAATGGTCTGTCCTGTCCCTTTAAGAGACAAGCCCCACCCATTCCCTCTCCAGCCACAGTCAAGCAAATCTTCCTTCTGCTTCCAGCCTGAGCTCTTTCCTTCTTTTCAGTCTCTCTCCTGAATAGGTAGCTTCTCCTCTCCTCTCCCCACTTCTTTCTCTCTGTGTTTCCCTCTTTCTCTGCCTCTCTCTCCTCATCCCCCCTTCTCCCTCCCTCTCCCCTTACCCCTTCCCTTCCATAACCCACTAAATAAATACCCATTCTGCATGGTGTGCCTATCTGTCTCTGTCTCTCACCACTGGGGCTCCTCATGGGACCAGCTGACCCACCCAGGTCTCTCACCTGCCATGTGACTCTCTACCTGGGACCCGCTGCCCCTTGTGGCCCACTGCCCATGGCCACCCCTTGGGGAATGGCACCATTTTATTTTTACCATTACAAGTACTTCACGCACTGAACCATCTCCCCAGCTCCAAATGATTTTTTAAAAAGAAAAAAAAACCCCACAACCAGATTCTGTGCAGAGATACTTTTATAATAAAGTTCATTAGAAGAAAAAGGAAATAAAACCTCCTACAGGTACAAAGCACAAACTCCATTTAATTTAAGATTTAACAAGGAAAGTTCACACTATAAATTATTTCAAATATTCTAAAAAATTTCAATGAAGGACTTTACTATTGATTCTGCTGTTCTGATCTTTCTATCATGGGAAACACATTGCACACCTAGCACCCAAATTTGTTCACCCCTGAAATGTGCCTAGTGATGCCCGTCTCTTCCATTTGCACGTAGTGAAAACCATGTGGTCTGTTTGTGGTCCTGGAGAAGTTCCCATTCATTTCTATCAAACAAGTGAGAGTTGTTTTTTGTCATCTTTGTTTTGTTTTGTATTTTATTTTTTGTATTCACATGTACTTCTTAAAATGTACGTAAGTGTGCCTTAAGTTCAGAACTATTTTTTATCTTTCCTTCTTCCTGTTTTCTAGGCTGGTCTGGAACTCACTCTGCAGCCTAATCCTCCTACCTTAGTCCTCTAGATGCTGGTGTTACAAGCACGCTCCACCACTCCTAGTTTGAATGTTCATGTTTTTCAATCTTAAAAACATAATCTGGTCAACAGAAGCTAAAATGCAGGCAGCCACTGACATAAACAACAAGAAGTGTCTATGTGAAAGTTTGTTTTTCCAAGATCTTTATGTTGCTCTCTTGCACTGGCTTCTAATACTTCCTTCTTCCAGGCTGGGCCATAACTTTCCATAGTTCACATCTGCCCCCTGTCTCCCTGACTTTTATCAACTCTCTTACTGGTACAAAGATTGGTGAAAGGACAGGGGCTTTGTAAAATTGTACAGCTTGAAAGAAACAAATCTCATAAAGCATTCAAGTATCCCAGATCTCTCCGCAGGGTTAGTTAGTAAGGATGGAGAACACCCTGAGGTCAAGATCATGGGGAGAACAGCTGCAAGGAGCACATGTACCTGTGTGTTAGTTAGGGAGCTAATTAGCTGGGGAAAACCCAAACCATGTGGAGATCATCTCCTGAGTTTGGGATGTCAAGGTGTTTAGGAACAGAGATTCACCATAGTTAAGATTTAGGCAGGAAGAAACAGTTTGCTTAACTGTCAAAGAGAAAGAATCCAATGAACTACTGAACCTTCAAGAAAAGATGTATTGACTTAATTTTTGCTTGGTTAATTATCAGACTTTTTGTGTTTCAAAGATGCAATGAATGTCAGTATAGCACTATTTCCTGGATCCTGGACACGAGGCTGGGCTTGGGAATATGAACAGTCCTGAGCCCGCACAGTTCATGGCACGGCATTCCTCCTCTACCCATGTATTCCGCATGTTCATTAGTCATTGGCTTATTTTCATTTTTATGTGCATGTGTGAGTTCTTGCACACATGCATACACATCACATCCATCTCTCATGTTCTCTGAGGTAAGATGAGGGCATGAGATGGGACTGGAATTACAGACAACTGTAGCTACCATGTGAGCAAACAACCCATCTCTGCAGCTCTCTATTAATCTTTCAATAAAGAAGATAATTTTAACAAAGGGAGGTAGCTGACACATTTCTTTATCCGCCATTTTGTGAATTTGCCTTATAAAATAATATATCTGATTCTGGACAAAGGTACAAAAGTAAGCTTCAGGCAGCATCCTGGAATAGCTAATAATTTAGAACCACAATGATGCCCTGAAAATAATACATGTAAAACTTATTTTCATATCGCTTCCTTAGCATACAGTTATTATTGCTCTATCATGATTCTCTTGATTCAAAACTTAATGAAGTATTTACAAAATGTTTTTAATAGGATAAAAATAACGTGTACTTGCAGTGGGACCATGTAGGAAAGTGATCCTAGAGGAGGGTTTCCTAAGTGCAGGTCCATGTTGGTGAAACATTTAGAGGTGATAGCTTTATCAGTTACTTGATCAGAGACTTTAGGCGAGTTATGTACTTTCTCTGGGGCCAATTTCTTTATCTGTGAACCAATCTTGCTTTCCTCACAGACTTGTTATCAGAGTTCACTAAGAAGGGATTTAAAGGCAACAGGTGGGGTGGGGAGGATAGAGGGGCCATGTTTTCCTTCTTCGTTGCAGGCTTTTAAGACTCTTGGCATGTCTGTTCCATGTTTGTCAGTGCTGTTGAATCATTTAAGCGGAAATGAAAACTGTGAAGTTCCCATTCCCTTGAAGGAATGAAGATAACAGGGCCTGATTTCTGCTTTTGAAATGTAACCGAGGCCATGTTTTCGTTCCAGCTAGAAAGTGAGTTCTTGACTCCAAATGTAGCTATTGGACATATACTTTAAGAGACGTTATTTTTAACTATCCTTTTCTTTGTCTGTTAATGCTAAACTCTACAGGAACACAGTGAGATCCATTAGAATGAGTTTCTGAGCCAGCTGGAACGCTGTAGTGAGGAGGAGCTGCTACCCAGAGTCCTATAGGCATTGTTTTTGATTAGCCACCTTATCATGATTCTCACACAGCAAAGAGTAACAGCCACCTTTCCAGCAATGGTCTTTGGGATGTAATGCAGTGCAAGCAGCTGTTTTCATAGTCTGACATTTAAACATGCTTTTCCGTTTTGTTCTAATGCCTAGAATGTTCCAGTCATATTTTTCCTGCTTCCTTTGCTTATTTATTCTCAATAAGCCTCATGCTTTAATGGCACATGCGTTGGTGTGCTATTTCTCTTTCTGAGGACTGGTTAAGTCTCTTTTCTTCTGAACATCACAGACTCATCTACTAACAAGACCAATGGGGAGGTATTGAATGCATACTAGTGGGCTTAATAAAATGATTTGGAGTGAGCTTTCATTAAAATAAATTATATCAGCAACAAAAAGCATAAAAACAGAAAAGATTCCAAGCAAAGAATAATCTTTGGGTACTTTCTTTCATTGATACAAGTTTATATTTTAGCAGGAAGATATATCACATTCCTAGGCGTAGTCTTTTCCTGTTACTTCCAGCCACCAGCAGGGATATAAACAGCTAGCTCAACACTGTGGATTTGTTTTTTCTTTTTCTTTTTTGCTTTTTTTTTCATGAATGTGGGTCTAAGATGCACTTTAACAAAGGAATGAAAAAGAAAGACTTTTTCAGTGTTTTCACAGTTTCAAATAACTCCTTATGGAGTTGGTTAGCCATTTGGGCAAGAAACTGCTCTTGCAGGGACTGTTGCATAAACTGGATACAAAGAACCCACAGAGAGAGGACTACTGAACTTGCCTAAAGGTGAGATGTTCCTTTGGGGTTCTTGATTCATAAAAGAGTTTGTGAGGCATTCTACAAGACACAACAAAAAGTGACTGAACTGTCTTTGAAATTTCCTGCTTCATGGAAATGTCTGCTGGATACTATGGGCCTGAAGGCTAAAGATAGATGCCCCAACAGTACAGAGGAACTTTGGGTGACTGTCCAGGCAGCGAGATGTCTCTGTCATTTCTAGAGTTTTGGAAGTCGTTTACTTAGGTAATGTTATATCCTTCTGGAGTCTTTGATGGAGTTGAAGAATG
>LOEQ01003110.1:136853-147135 GCA_001685075.1 Bramus lutescens | reverse complement strand
TTTTTTCTACTTCTTCTGGATTATGGTATTCAAGTCTTTCTGTTGTATGTTCTCTGGGTTCTGGTGTTATGTTGTTTTTCAGATTGTTGGAGGAATTCTTGCATTGGCACCTGCCCATCTCTTCCTTCAAATGCTCTCCGGTGGATCTTCTGGTACAGGATCAGGGCCACTTGCTGGCCAGGGACCTCACAAACAAAAGGACTAGCTTGCTGCATGCAGGCTCTTCAATGGATCTTCTGGTACAGGATCATGACCACTTGCTGGCCAGGGCCCTCCCTCTCCAATGGATCTTCTGATACAGGATTGGGACCACTTGCTGGCCAGGGCCCTTGCAACAAAAAGGGTAGGCTTGATGTTTGCAGGCTCAGAGAAACAAAGGAACTCCTTTCTGCCCGCTTACACTTGCCACTTTGTCCCCAGAGCCTCAGCCTCAAAACAGGCTGAGTTGGGGGATCTTATGACCCCACAGAAGGGAAGGGGTGCCTAGGAGCAAGCTGGGATGGGATAGGAAGAGAGAGGCAGTAGCAGGGGAGAGAAGCTCCTCTCTGATGGATCGTCTGGTACAGGAAAGGGACCACTTGCTGGCCAGGGCCCTCACAGCCAAAATGGCAGGCTTGCTGTTTGCAGGCTCAGTGAGACAAAGGAACTCTTGCCCAATTTCACATACCACTTTGTTTCCCAGAGCCTCAGCCTCAAAACAGGCTGAGTTGGGGATCTTATGACCCCACAGAAGGGAAGGGGTGCCTGGGAGCAAGCTGGGATGGGATAAGAGGAGAGTGGCAGTAGCCGGGGAGAGAAGCTCCTGGAGAATAACCAGAAAGTTTAGGGGGTTGAGGGGTGTCTCTGTGCTCCTTTTCCGGTGGCGTCTTCCAGCCAGTCAGGAACACCCTCACCTCTCCGATGGATCTTTTGGTACAGGATCCTTGATGTTCTTCTAGAGAAGGAATAGTTATTTACGAGCCCTCTGGGAAGACAAGGAATACAAGATAGAGGAAATGGTCTTTCCTTCCTTTATTCTTCCTTCCTCCTTCTTTCTTCTTTCCCTTCCTCCTTCCCTTCCTTCCTTAGTTTTTGAACTGATGTCTTTATATAAATCCCAAACTGGCCTTGAACTTGGTATCCTCCTGCCAATCCCTCTCAAGTGCTGGAAGGACAGGTATGTGTCACCATGTCTGGGTGATGTGGTCCTTCTTCCTGATGCTTAGGACTTTTCTTGGAAACCAGTGTCTTCCCTTGAACCCAAGGTGCCTGCATTCGACTAAGGAAAATCTTCTAAGACCCTGAAGCTTGATCAGGTATGAATGAATATCTTTTGATGAAATTTACAGGAGAGAAGCAGCCTCCAACCTCACACCTTTCAGAGTTCTTTTAGGGGTGCCTTTGCCAAGGATGGCACCACTGGACAGGGAAAAGTTGAGTGTTCCTGCTCTCTGCTGAAGTTCACTGACATCTGAGTTCGAATGACTCTCCTTGCTCCTTGAATCAGACTTTCCTCATCAGGTGGGTGGAAGAAAAAGGATTCAGAGTCAGGATGCCTATTTTTACATCTTTTTCTTGGCCCTTAGTGGATGTAAGATCTCAGGGACATTTCTTAACCTCCCATGACCTGCAGGGAGGGGATAATAACTATTCTTATTTCCTAGGATTCCATGTAATAGTCCATATAAAGTATTTAGGATGATTTATATAGAACAGATGTAAGCTATTCTTATTCACTCTTTTGTGGCAGTTGTTTTATATGTTATATGAATCTGAATTGATCTTATTTATCATGAGATTATTCATAGTGCCTTCCTCAGTTATACATAACCTTTAAGATGGTAGAAGTCATATCTCTTGACATAGATAAAACAGAGGCCTGGTGTAGACAGATTGTTCAGAAAATGAGTATTGGATGACAGAGCTATGATATGGGCTAAGATCAATTGCCTCTCTAGCTATAAAGATGTGCTTAAAGCTAGTCCATCTGATACAGAACCATTAAGAAGATGCGAATTGTAGGTATGGGGGTTTGAATAGAAATGTCCCTGTAGGACCATAGGGAGTGGCACTGTTAAGAGTGTGGCCTTGTTGAGGAAGTGTGTCAATGTGGGCTTTGAGGTATAAGATGCTCGAGCCACACCCAGTGTGGTAGTCTCTTTCTGCTGCCTGCTGAGCCAGATGTAGAACCCTCAGCTCCTTCTCCAGCACCATGTCTATCTGCAAGGCACAATGCTTTCTGCCATGATGATAATGAACTAAATCTCGGAACTGTAAGCCAGGCATAATTAAATGTTTTCCTTTATAAGAGTTCTTGTGGTCTTGAGGTCTCTTCACAACAATAGAATCCCTAAGACGGTAGGACCATCTCTTAATCAAAGACCTCTACCAACCACATAAGGGAGCAAGCGACAGAGTGAGAATGTTGTGAGAGTTGATGGAAGGAAGGGCTAAGGATCACCAAGGAAGTGGGCTTGGAATGCAAGCCATTGCTGCTGTGAGCAGTGGGAAAGTAAAAGGCCAAGGAAACAAGTCAGGAACGTGGCTCTAACCTGAAGCATGGGAACATGACTAGTTTGGTGTGAGAACAGGCTACATGTTTGAGGAGGCTGATAAAGACCCCCAAGCCACCTAACGAATGAATAGAGCCGCCTGCTGCTGGAGACTGACTTCTTGCCATGAAGCAAGGCTAGGATTCTGGATAGAGAACTTGATTGAGGAGAACAAAATTAGACCAGAGAGAGAAAAGAGCCACTGAAAAATGATTTCCAGGCTGCCTTCAAATACTTCTTCCATTTTAGACTTTCTTGGAGCATTCTAGCTGGTCATTCATGTGACCTTTGTCCTGCACTGCCTTGTATTTTGAGGAGTTTGTGCTGTGCTTACTTGGATTATTAAATTATAAATAGAGCTTCCCCTCAATAAGATGGCATAGTCCAATTTTATGAGGCCAACTATGATGGTTGACATGGGAAGACCTGCCTAGCCTACTATTGGTAGCACCATTCTCTAGGCAGGGGTTCTGAGTTGTGTTAGAACTTGGGTACAAGTAAGCAAGCAAACATGTATGTGCTCATTTCCCTCTGGTTTTGACTGTGGATGTGAAGTGACTGTTTGAAGTTCCTCCCCTGACAGCCCCATGGTGATGGACTTTAGTAATTTGGAATTACAGCATGATAAAAAAAATGCTATATGTTATCACAGCAACCAAAATGGAACTAGGGCATCATCAACCCATGAATGAAGTACTTTAAATGATAGCTTAACACTACCTGTAGAACATGCTAGACAATTTAAACTCGATGCCTGGGTCTTTGACTTCTTTTAAATTCTGAACTGTACTGTCTAGAAGTAATTCCTAACTCCACCTTTCTCTTTTCCACTCTGCCCCACACCATTGTCACTCTGTCCTGAATTTCTAAACCATGCATATTTTAATCTTGAGTGCTTTTATATGTATATGGAGATTGGATTGACACTAGCCAAAATTATAAATTCTAGCCCTGTAGATATTAGTTAGTGTACTTGTATGATGGTCCTGAGGACAGTTGATCAAAGCCCTAATTTTTCAATAATCTGGTAAAGTTTTTTTATTTATATTCACTTTTCCTTCTCTGGGAAATATACGGTCATAACTAATTATCAAAAGAAAATGAGCTGGGCATGGTGGTGCATGCCTGTGACCCCAGCAAGTGTGAGATCAACCTGGGCCACCTTGTCTCAAAAAAATGTTTTTGGATTAACTTTATTTTAAACTTCCATGTGCCAGGGAGTCTTTCTATGAAGCTTTTGGGAAGCAGGATCAGTAGATACATTTGTTACAGTCCTCAAAGGCCAGACAGGGTTTGGTAATAGGGTAGCGGAGCTAAGAGCATTAGCTGACCACTGAAGGTGAAGAATCCTTGAAGCAGGATGGGTACTTCTTCCCTTTGGAGTACTATTATTTCCTGATGTAGCTTGTTCTCATAAAGCCCGTCAGGTCAGAGGTTGCATTCTGAGTTCATTACCTGTCACTTGCATGGCGAGAGTGGAACTTTCTGTTCTGGTCTGTTGTTAACGTCCTAGCTCTTGGCAGCATCTAGAGCCAACTGAAAGGACGTAACATTGTGTGCCAGGCACTGCTGTGTTAATGTTCTCCTCTGAACAAAAGTTGTATTAGATGAATTTTGACTTTGATCAAGAGTAACACTCATTTTCAGAAAAAAAATAAAAAGCAAACAAACTGGAATCATCAAATCAAGGAGTTTCCAACTGAAGTAAATCATGAGCTAAAATGATAGATCTTTGGCAAAATAACATCAGCTAGGCACCTTAATAGAGAGACAACGTTTGGCTCTCTCACTCTCTGTTTCTCTCCCTCTCTCATCTTTCAAAGGATTAAATATAAGGGAAGTTCAAGTGAGGCTCTGCCTGATGAACTATTACTTCCTTGCTCAAGCTGTGTGACAACCCACTTCAGTCCAGATGACACCTTATGCGATAACACCAGGGACACTCAGCTTCGGGTGCCGCATTAAACACCACAGGATGCATTTTTCTCACTTGAGTTTAACACAGATTTCACATGGTTCCCTGAGCCGGCGCTCTTCTCACCAAGTGTCAGGCTTAGCTCAGCGCTTACTGCATAGTTAGTCCTTTGAAAACTCTATATAGAATTCAAGTTGGTGGATCGTTTTTCAGATGAGGAAAGAACGTTAATAGTGTCTTCCAACTTGGACACACTGATGAACTGTTGGGACTTAAAGCCATGTCCCTATTCTTTATTTCCACTGGCCTTGTCACTGACACCTGTGAAAATCCCCCCAATAACTATGGATTCCAAGGATCACTGGTGCAGCTGAGCTGCAAGAGGTCGGACAAGCTTGTGGTGACCTTAAAGGTCATTACTCACTGCAGAGAAAAAGCGAGGGAGCTGAAGTAGCAGTAAGGAAAAGGAGGATCAAGGCCTTGGGTGTGTCTTAGAGTGGCCTTTAAAATAAGTACAATAAAACATTATCCTGTAATGGGTAAACAGTAATATAATTAGATTTTTTTTTCCTATTTACTTCCTTTAACATGCAATAGGGGGAAATGGAAAACAAAAGTCAAGGATTCAATCAAGCAGATGTTTCTCGAGTTATTATTTTCTCCTTGCTATTGTTTACAAAAAGAGATTCCTTTGACAGAATGTGACTCACAGATTCCAGTGAGGCCCCGCCATTCTCCACGGGAAGGAAAGAGAAAAACAGGGCAAGAAAACTCAGATCATATGCTTTTATTATACACATTATTACGCCTCATTAATTAACCCAACCACTGTCCCAGTGACGTTCTGGGCTCACTTCACAGGAAAAAATTAGTCTGGATTGCCAAGTTAAAAGACAATTGCAGGAAGATCAAATTATGCCTACATTGCATTCTGCCAGGGCACAGAGCCAAATTCCTGTCACATTCGTAAGACTGGAGTATCCTCACTAAAAACAGCCCCAAAGAACCAACGTCACAAGACGTTTGACGTCCACACTGAGGATGTGTTGAACGTACACAAGTTTCCTTTCTCAGAATCACATAATGGCCCCTGAGAATGGACTCTCATCCAGCCTCTGCCACATGTCAGCTGGGTAAAGCCTTTGTTCTGCCCAGTAAAACATAGTAGGAGCTGGATGTGGTGCTACATGCAAGCTTGCAATCATGCAGCTGGAGAGACTGAGGCGGGAGGATTGGGAGATCAAGGCTACCGTAGGCTACAAAGTGAGTTTGAGGGCAGGTGGCTGCAAAAGAAAATCTCTGTTCAAAAAAAAAATGAAATGTAATCATAAATACATTAGGGAAAGACAACTCTCCTCCAATCAACCCCCAGTTAAAAAGAGTAGAGTGAGGAGTCTTACATCTTCGGGTCTGGAAACTATTAGAAGGCAAATTGTAAGACATCCTCCTGGTTCTTGCTTTAAGACATTCCTCCTACCATAGCTGAAGGTGCTCAATGTGTTGATTTCCAAGTTGCCACCCTTGGAGGCTGAAAGCACCCATTCTTTAGGAAAGTCAATGCCATTTGCTATGCCTTCCCGTGGCCGTGAAGCAGAAGAGATTTTCTAAGACTTCTGAGCCAAGGTCTGGAAACAACTAGAAGCTTTCAAACTCTTTCTCTGAGAAGGGCAGTGGGCACATGCACTAAGCACCGTGGACATCACCATGTTGTGAGGAAGCACAAGCTTCATGAAGAGTGGCCATGTGCACAGCTGAGGAGCAAGCAGCTCTGAGAACTTGAGTTTAGCCAAGTCCTGCTGACACATCGACTCAGCCAAACTGGTCAACCCATCCTGAGGCCTAGGCCCTGGGGAGCACAGCAGGGCTGCCACAACTTGCTGAGGCCCCAGGATGGATAACAGAATCGCTCTGCAAATGGAGGCTGTCCCCACAATCCCCTTAGTGCCTCTGTGGCCTCTAGCATACTCTGCTCTGCTCTAGTTTCTAAAACAAAGACTTCTTCCTCGGGTTGTTCTTGTACAAATTTATCTTCTTGGAGAACGTGAAACTTGTGAGTCTTTTTTCTCAAAATCGTTTGATGTGTATTCATTTACATGATGTTATGTTTCATATATGCATTTCCCCTTAAGTATATCATGTGCTTTGGCCATGTTTACCAACCCTCATTCTCTCTTTTTCGTAGCCTCATCCTCCTGCTCCTGCTAGAGTCCTCCCATTGGCTTTCATGTCACAAAGGGTTTTATATATCTATAGAGAATTCTGGAATTCTCTACACAAGTGAGAGAGAACACCCAATAATTGTTTCCCTGCATCTGATTTATTTTGATTAAAATAATCTGCAATTGCATTCATTTCCTTGCAAATTATAGAGCTTCATTCTAGTTCATAGCTGGATAACACTCTATTGTGCATACATATGACATTTTTTGCAAATGGTCCTCTCTTCACAGACACCTACACTGATTCCATATCTTAGTTATTGTGGATAGTACTGCGTAGACATGCAGGCATCCCTGTGGCACAGTGACTCAGGAGGTATTGAGTACACACCCAGGAATGGTTATTCTGGGTCAGATGGTAGGTCTAGTTTTGGGTGTCTTAAAGAAGCCCCATACTGTTTTCCTGGTGGCCAGAGCAGTTTACAGTCTCACCAGTAGGATACAGATCCTTCCCCTTCCCAACATCCTCACCAGCATTTGCTTGTTGGCTAATGATAGTCCTTCTGAGTGAGGCAAAGTGGAATTTTCATGTAGTAGTTTTCATTTGTATAATCCCCGATCAAGGGTCTTGAAGCTGAGTACGCAAGCAGGCATGCGTTTGTCCTTGCTCTCTGCTCTTGACCGTGGGTATGACGTGGAAATGCGCTGCTTCGTGTTCGCCACTGTCACTTCCCAGCAGTGGGGGACTAGAACTCGCTGCTGAAAGCCAAAATAAAAAACATCCCTAAAATGTTTTTTGGTAGAGATGTTTTTAATCATAGCTACAAGAATAAAACTAGGAATGGTGGCTATTATTACAAACAGAACAAATGCAAAATAAACAGAAAATAACACTCATTATCAGGATGAGAACTCAGAACTTCTGGGCTCCGCTGATGGGAATGTAAAATTATGTGGCCGCTGTGAAAAGACCCCGGAAGTTCCTCAAGAAGCTATGCAGAGAATTTTATATAGTACTTTATGAATAGAAGGCACTGTGGGTTACAATAAGCATCTTTAAAGAAGAGGTTAGACAAAGGGAACGAAGACACACGAAAGAACTGTGAACAGGATAAAATGGAATTCATTTCAAACCTGTGTGGGCTGACAGGACTTCAAGTCTAAGTTAGAGGGCCTTACTCTGGTCAGACACTTGGTCAAATTTCGAGAATTTGGTCTCCTCATTAGTTCATTGCTAAAATGTGGTTAATAGTCAATGCTGCTCTAGCAAAGCTTTGGGCCACCAAAGCGACTTCTCTCACTGCCCAAAACAGTGGTGTGGTGTAAGGACTTTCGTGGAGTTTACTTGGGGTCCCACGTGCTGTGAGGGAGGGTGACTCCATTGGAGAGGTGGGGATTATGGTATCTGTGCCTGGGTAATACCGTAGGTGTGTGTTTAGTGTACTAGTGTGTGTATGTGTGTGTGTCAGGGGGAGGGGTCCACACTGATTTCCATAGTATCCACCCTGATCTTCATATAATGGTTCTTTTGGGCCCCCTTACTCCCCCCCCGACTCTCTCTGTCTCTCATCTTTTGAGAGAGGGTCACACTATATAGTCCTGAGTGGGGCCTGGAACTCACAGAGATCCACTTGCGTCTGTTTTCCAAGTAATGGTATAAAAGCATAAACCACTGGACCTTGTATGTTGTATGTTTTCTTAATGATTACTATTCTGATTAGGGTGAGATAAAATTCCATCGTAGGTTTTTGATAATTTTATTTATTATTACTGATGTGCATATGTGGACATAGAAGGGCAGCTTCTGGGAGTTAGCCCTGCACTTCTCCTGTGGGCGCCAGGGATCACACTCAGGTGCACGTCTCATAGGCTCTTAATCTAGTTTAAATTTTAATTTCTCTGACGGTCACAGAGGTTGAATTTTTAACTGTCTTGTGGGCATTTGTACTTCATCTTTTGAGAACTGTTTACTTTATTTGTCCATTTATTGACTGTGTTATTTAGGTTCTTGGTATTTGGTTGTTTTGCTTCTGTTTTGTGAGTACTTAGACTTTATATATTAATCCTCTGCCAGATGTATAGCTAGCAGAAATCTTTTTCCTGTTCTCTATGCTGTCTATTCCCTTGGGTAACTGTTGCTTTTGCTGGGCAGAGTCGTTTTGATTTTATGTGATCCCATCTGTCAGTTCCTGCAATTATTTCCTGAGATATTGAAGTAACCACGTATTATTGAATGTAACCACTGTGTCCAAAGTTTTCATCTTATTGTTGCTGTCATATCAGGAGATTAAAGAACAGGAAGGACTTTTTCTGCATTGGGTTATATCAATTCTGACACTTCACTAGTAATTCCAGAGAATACATTGTTATTCCAAACTCACCTGTCCATCCACCTTCCTCTGCCACGTAAGGAGAGTACTGTCTCCATGGAGTCAATAATCAGCAAGAATGCTTGCCTTCCTGCTTCCTGCTGCTGTACTTCCCCTCCTCTGTGAAGTGGTCCACACTTCCGCTTTCATCTCCCCCACCCGAAAGTGATGACCAGGATGTTTCCCTAAGGGAACAGATTTCAAGAAATATCCCCAGAGCACTAAATTGATTTTGATCTCTGGCTTGGGTACATCAAAGGATGTTTTATTGATCTCTGGTCTCATTTTTAATATTTCTTTTCTTCTCTTGGCCCCTGGTTTGGTTTGATTGTTTAAAGTCAGAGTCATTAACTGGAGACACTTCCTTTCTAGTACACCTGTTGTTGTTTGCTATGAACCCCACTCTAACCCCTACTGTATGGGCATCTGACACAGTTTGACGTGATGTATTTTCACTATATTTGGTCTACATAGTTCCATTTCTCCTCCTGGTTTCCTCTTTTTCTTTTCTTGTAAAATTATGTTGACTGCTAATTCCTAAGTACTTTGGAGAGTTTTGATAAAAAAAAAAAGTAACCCGATACCACCTGAGTTTAATTAAAACATTTAAACATAGTAAGGACAATGGCATAGTATGGTCGAAACCTACCATCTTGGTCTTTATTTTCTATTTTTCTCATAGAATCTTTATAATTTCCTACTTGCTGGCCTCTTTGGGGTTCATTGAGTATGTTTTATGAATCCTATTTTGTCTCTTTTCATCTTGATAGTGCACTCTGGGTGTTCTAAGTGTCTGTCTTTTGACTTACAATGTGCAGTTTGTTTATGTCTTTTGTTGTGTAGTCTCTAAATTGTCAGTTATCTTTAAAATATTTTAAATCGCATACAAGAAAATAATAACTGCTGAGGTCCATATTTCATCCTTCTGTTGCATTCAGACACATTCCCATACTGTAACATTTTCATTTTCATGAAGGACTGTAACATGAAGGGGCCTGCTTGTTGGGGTTTCTGTCCCGCCTGATACCCCACAGCCGGCAAGCCCCAAAGAAAATCACACAGAGATCTCTGTTAGTTATAAAACTGATTGGCCCATTAGCTTGGTCTTCTTATTAGCTCTTATCACTTATATTAACCCATTATTCTGATCTATGTTAGCCATGTGGCTTAGTACCTTTCACAGCGAGGCAGATCACATGTTGCTTCTTTGGAGTGTGGGCAGGAGTGGAATGAATGGGCTTCCTCCTCTCCAGCATTCTCCTGTTCTCATCGCCTCACCTCTACTTCCTGTCTGGTTGACCTGCCTAT
>LOEQ01003110.1:102994-116311 GCA_001685075.1 Bramus lutescens | reverse complement strand
TTGAATTCAGGACCTTTGGAAGAGCAGACAGTGCTCTTAACCACTGAGCCATCTTCCCAGACCCAATTTATATATACATAGTGTGAATTATATTTACACTTAATAATTGTTTTGAAAATAATTGTAATAATTTAAAAATATTTAATAATTACATATATAACAGTTTTGAAAGAAAAAAAAAGACCATAAACTTGAGGGGGAATGGGGAAGTTTGAGAGGAGTTGGAGGAGGAGAGGAAGGGGTGGAAATGATGTTAAGAAAGCATATGTGTATGAAATTTAAAAAAATCAAAGTTTACTGCACAAAACGTTAGCATTAATTCATCAGGGAAAACACATAAGTATAGTCTTGAGGGCTTTTAATTATGTAGTTACAGAATGTATAAATAAATGTAAATGCTCTTTGAAGAGAAATTGAAGAAATTTGCTATCTACCATAGAAGTGGAAGACTCATGTGTGTATGTGTGTCTGTGTGTGTGCATCTGTGTGTGTATGTGTGTGTGTGCATGTGCATATGTGTATGTATGTGTCAGTGCCTGTGTGTATTGTGTTTATCTGTGTGTGTCTGTGTTTGTGTCTGTGTGTGTATGTGTGCATGTCTCTGTGTGTGTATGTGTGTGTGTCCACCCAAGATCAAAACAAAAGCATGCTTAAGCAATTCTTCTCAATAATTGGAAAATAAAAATTATTTCCAAGTACTTTAGATTCTTTTCAGCATCCAACACCTTGTAGGTAATAATGAAATCATAATCACTGTGGTGGTTTGGGTAAGAATGGCCCCCATAGGCTCATATATTGAGTGCCTCGTCACCAGGGAGTGAATTTTTTGATAGGATTAAAAGGATTAGGAGTTGTGGCCTTATTGGAGAAAACATGTCACTGGGGATGGGCTTTGAGGTTTTAAAATCTCATGCCTGGCCTAGTCTTTCTTTCTTTCTCTTTCTCTCTCTCTCTCTCTCTCTCTCTCTCTCTCTCTCTCTCTCTCTCTCTGTGGATTAGGATGTAGCTACCTATCCAGAACCAAGCCTGACAGACATACCTGCTGCCTCCCATGATGGTAATGAACTAAACTTCTGAAACTATAAGAAAGCCCAGTTAAATGCTTTCCTGTATAAGAGTTGCTGTGGTCATGGCATCTCTTCACAGCAATAGAACACTGACCAACAC
The DNA here is from genome assembly GCA_001685075.1 of Bramus lutescens. Lineage (NCBI taxonomy): Eukaryota > Metazoa > Chordata > Mammalia > Rodentia > Cricetidae > Bramus > Bramus lutescens. The sequence continues at coordinate 115,144 of LOEQ01003110.1, read as the reverse complement.
AATAACTTTTAAAGCATTAGTATCCTATATGTTGTATTCTCTAGCCAACATGTGATGATTAAATAGAAAGAAATGAACATATAACTTTGAAACCTAAAGGTTTTGTTTGCTTTAGCTTTTAAAAATCTGTTAATAAGTCAAAGCTAGAGTCATTTGAGGAACATTATCAATGGCACAATATTGGATTATAATCCAATATACAAAATAAAAATCCACCATTTCATGCTCACATAATAAATGATTTTGTAAATAAATGAAGAAAAGAAAAACTATGAAAGAAGAAAATCTATTTTGAAGAGAAATTCCTAATAATTCATGAAGCTGCAGATACCTCCTCCGTCCTCCCCAGGGGCATAACGCATGTTGGCAATGTGAGCCGGCAAGGTGAGCCATCCGTAGGGAACTCAACGGTATGCATGGGGTAAAAGAAGGGTCTTCACTAGGGAGAGCCCTGAAGAATATGAGTTTAAGGCAGAGCTCCATGGTGTTCAAATGTTTGGTTCCTGTTACTGGATCTGGTGATCTGAATTTGGTGCCTGGGACCACACAGTGGAAGGAGAGAATTGATTCCTGCAGCTTGCCCCGTGACTTTCACAGGCACGCCACGGCATGTATCCTCTCCAAAAATGAAATAAGCAAACAAATGTTATAAAAAAAATTAAAAAGAAAGAGACCACAGTTGACATCATTAGTTCTATGAGCTTTTGTTGTCATGGGCCACAACATTAAATTTGGTCGTTTGCTATTCTTTGGAGGACCTGATGGAAGTATTGGCTGTCTAGGGAATCCCTTGCTGATAAGACCCACATCTGTTGATGTTTGTACCAATTCTTGCGTGTTGGCTGAAATGTAATGAACTTTAATGGGACAAACACATCAATAACTTCCTTACATAGAAAGCAGTAAGAAGGCTGAGCTCACATCCAGGAGATACTTAGATTTCAGCAGTTACATGAACGCACACAGAGGACCACTTTGGACCCAGAATCACCTTCTACAAACTTGCTGGACAAAACTCCATGGCCCTGCTCAGTCCTTCTGAGAACACAGTGACTGGATGAGATTTGGCAACCTCAACACCACACAAATTTTCTCTCCTCCTTGTGAAAAGCCGGTTGGCTAGCTTTTGAGTCTGTTGTCCGGTGCATGCTGGGAATGGCTTCCAGCTGAGACGGAGAGCTGTGTGTCCTTTCCACTGTAACCTTCTGCAGTTTCTTAAGCACTGGAGGTCCCATCTTCGGGTTCCTGCCGCTGTTCTTTCTCCATGTTCATCGCTCCCCACGGATGCTGTAGGATGCTGTACTTAGAGAAAAGAAGGTCTCGGTTGTGAAACCTGCTTCCTGTTAATTCTTTCAATCCAGAACAGTTTGGAAACAGATGTCATGACTTAAATACAATAATCAAGTAAAAATAATTATATCCAGACAACTTGAGCCAAGTGAGAAGGACTTTTCGGAGAGAATTTCTATTTTCCTTTTTATAGACTGGGTAGAAGAATCTCAGATTAATGAAACTGTATTGGAGGGACAATTTGAGCAGTGATTTTATCTAAACATATGGATCAGTATTCTGCCGAGTTAACTTATGAGTCAAAGATTTCAATGACAATGATCTCTAAGCACAATACTTGTGAACTGAAGGAGTCTCCAGTGAGTGATAAAACAGAGCGTTGTTCTATATTGCCGATCCCTGCAGCACATTGTGTCCTCCGTGGTTCACCAGATCCAGAAGTGTACTTAAGAAATGTCTGGGGCTGGAGAGGTGGCTCAGCGATTCAGAGCATTGGCTGCTCTTAAAGAGAACCTGAGTTCATTTCTCGACATCCACAACAGGTGCCTCACATCTGCCCCTAACTCCAGTTCCGGAGGATCCGACACCCTCTTTTGACCTCTGAGGGCACTTGCACACACACACACACACACACACACACACACACACAGAGCAATACATAAAACTTAAAAGTAACAGAATTCTTTTCACTGGTTTAATAGCTTTTTGAGAAAGCAGAGTTCTCAGTTTAAACTACAGCATGAAGCTCTCAGTGAATACTAAATAAACAACTGAACATATTATAAGAAATGTTAAGAAACACAGTATTTGGAAGGAATCAGAACAGTATTGAAGACATCTCTAAGTATTCCAATGACTAGAATTAGGAAGAGAGATTGAACAAGAGCTGTGCTTCTAAGATCTCGCTCCTGGTGTAACCAGTTTGATGGACACAGCACTAGATAAGTGAAGTCTGATGTCCCAAAGGTACCAAAACCAACAAGCAAAACTAAACTAAGAACCATGAGGAAATGAGCTCTTCAGGCCCAGCAAAGCTTCCTGCCCCAGAGTCCACTACAACAGTTGACCGGACTAACAGTTATTTCTAATAAATCATCCCTCCTGTGTTAGTTAAATATTGAGCCACATCTTTTCAGAGTTTAATTACAAGCATAGAAGGTATATCTGGGACTCTCAGTAGCATCCACTTTCAGAGTAGCAAGAGAATAAAGAGATAAGTCATTAAGAGGGGGAATATTGTTTTTGTTTTTGTTTTTTTTAAACAAAACAACTAAAAGTCCTAGAGAAGCCAGAAACTTTTAAATTTGCGCAATTTCTTAACAGATCGCAAAAAAGCTCTTGATCCTGGGGATGGCCTCAAGTGTGTAAATTGTAAATGTCAAATTGTGTTTGAGTTCCCTAATTCTATTGCAGAGCCCCTCTGAATTCTGGGGTCCAGGGAAAACAAACGAAAATTATCCCAGCACTTTTTGGTGGAGGTATTTTTTTTTCAAATGCAGCACAGTGCAGGGTTTAGAGGGAAAACAAGGTTTAGTAGAAAGGGATACCAGAATGGATGACCTGTATTTTAATTTCTTCCGGGTCTCCACTGTCTTGGCTGCCTACGGTCCTGTCGTTCTCTCTAAGACTGGCACGAGTTCCAGCCATTGCACTACTTAAATACTTAAACTAGAAACTGCGCATTATTTGTCCTGGCTTTGAGAACTCTCCTTGCGTTTGTACCTTTACAACAAACATCTGGATACAGCAGCATCCAGAAATGCTTTGGGTTTTGATGGCCCCTGAGCGCAGCTCCTTGTGTGAAGACCGACCCCTAGTGGCCAATGTCTGGAACTGCAACCCTGGATTACTTTGTGATTTCTCGCTCTTGGGGTTTATTTAGTTTGGGCTTCTCCCAATCCCTATTCCTTCCCCGCTTTCTGGATCCAGATTGCTGTTGAAGGTGGACATAACACAGCTGCGTGGAAGTGACTCTTAGGTTCAAGTCAAGAGCTTTCCAGAACAGTTACATCAGCTCTGTGAAAGCTCCGAGTCCCAAGTTCTCTGAAACTGGCCAGCACATCATGCTAACAATTTTTAAGTTATTAAAATCTTTTGACCGAGAGCTTGAGCAGGAGCTTCAGTGTTCGGGGAAACTCTTGATCTCAACCTAAAAATGCCTGCCCCTTCTCTGTCGCAACAATAGGCTTCTGTTTTATTTTGCAGTTTAAAAAAGAAGTGTCCGCCACAAGCCTGAGCTCCTTGGGCACTACAGAAACAATCGTTTTGAGCGTCTGTGTGTGGGACTAGTCTGGATCTGATCCCGGATCATGGATAAGTGTAATTCTGAGAATTGAACACCACACGGAAGCACATATATACCTGAAAGGAATGGAAAGCTTCCCCTCGGATGCCGTCCTATCTCTGCGCATGTGTGCGCCTGCAGGTCAACGTGTCCACTGAAGTGATGCACTGTAGTTGAAGGTTCTTTTGTCTCGTCTCCTGCTATCCCAGGAGGTAAAGCGTAGCTAGCAGGGCTGAATCTCTTGTGCTACAATTGTAGGTCGCTCTGAGCCTTTGCTATGTTTGCAACTGCGCTCATTGTGTGAGGTCACTCAGCCCCGTCTTCCTGCTTGTGTTTCAGGCTGTGCCTGGTGGGTACACAGCATTCCTGTTGTCGTAAGAGAAGGGTCTAGTACCCATACTTAAGTCTAATTCAGGCCTCCTCACTTCGTCTAACACACACACACACATACTCACACATGCACATACATATACTCACACAGACACACGTGCATGCACACACACACAAGAATGGTAAAGACAACAGACAGACACGTGGTAATGTATACTCAGGGTCTAAATGGCCAAGGATCTTGTTTTCCTATGGAAAGAATGGGAAAAGATATCAAAAACCCTCCTTTCTTACAATAAAACACATTCATGTAAACAGTTCAGTGAAGTCATAGTGTGTGTTAGTTTTCTTGTTGCTTTGACAAAAGCGATGTAAAAGAAGGGATTGTGTGCTGTGTGGCTCATGGTTTGCGGGGATGCAGCCGTCATGGCAGCAGCAGCGTGGTATGATAGACACAAGATAGCTCCTCACATTGTGTCCTCAGGAAGCAGCCAGAGAGGACTCCATGCTCAGCTTCTTCTCTCCTTTGTTCCTTTATATTCAGTCTCTACTCCGACTGTAGGATGGGGCCGACATATCCAGAGGTGTTCCCTCCTCGGTTAAAGCCCCTGCAAACACTCACACAGACCTGCTCAGTGCTGGGTCTCCTAGCGATTCTAAATTCAGTCTGACTGACAATGAAGACTGGTCATCACAGGATGCAACATCTCTCCCCATCCTCGGGACCATTAATGACAAAGGTTCTGACACCCGAGGAGCAACTACCTGTCACAATTCTGCAAATGAGCTCTACCTAAATATGATATACATCATGCCCTTCTGAAATTTTGAGAAAATATTTCAGAATTCAGAATTTCTCAAGAGGAAGCTCTGTGAATCCATCCACAGTGTTCACTCCTGTCAGAGAGTGGAGCAGAACTCCACAGTTGAATGGTTTTACGATGGTTGTCACTGGACAAGGTGCCAAGAACTACCAATGGTTTCACACTGCCCCTGACCAAGTACTGTCAGCAAAGGAAACTCGTGCACATATGAGAGAGAGAGAGAGAGAGAGAGAGAGAGATTCTGAGCGGTGGGTAACACAAAGTGGTTTTATGTCTGCGTGATGGAAGAGATCCTCACAGGCATGCAGTCCAGGAGGATCTTTCCTAGAATTCACCTGCCAGGCAACAAGGAACCCATTGAGCCCCTCACTTTCTTTGTTTAGCATAAACCTCTAAGACTTTTAGAAGGAAATGTGAGAAAAAAAGTGAGAAATAATTCCAAGCTCATAGTTCACAAAATAAGAGTAAGATTTTATTTTTTAAGTTAAAAATATTGTTCTGCTAAACCTCTGTCAAAAGAATTGAGCCGGTTAGCTATAATTGTCTACTCGACACAACCTAGCTCTCACCTGGGAAGAGAGTCAGTTGAGAAACTGTCTGGATACAGCTGGCCTGTGTGGGTTTGTAATTATTTCCTCAGTTGATGGGGGAAGAGCCAGCCTACTGCGGGTGGCAATATCCCCTAGGCAGGAGGCCCTGAACTATGTGAGAATGAAGAAACTGAGCTGAGCATAAGCAAGCACCATGCAAGCATTCATTGCGCTCCACTCTTGAATGTGGACGGACATGGCTAAGCTGTTTTCAATTCCTGCTGATTTGACTTCTCTGCTACCGTGAGTTGTGAACTAAAATCAGCCCTTTCCTAAAGCCCTAAGTTGCTTTTTGTTCGAATGCTTTATCACAGCGACAGAACAGAAACTGGGACAGGAGTTGAAGGACAAGCTGCAGGCTAGGAGAAAACATCTTCAGATCTCACATTCAGCCAAGAACTTTGTACCTAGAACTGATTGTGAGCTCTTGAAAATCAACAGTTTCAAAAAATCAAATGAACCAACTAAAGACAGGTAAAAGTCTTGACTGTTCACTTCATCAGAGAACTAATGTCTTCTAGAACAGAAAGGGCACAGGGCCCTACACTTCATAGGACTCCCAGGATCCATAGCAACAGGAGCAAAGGGGGAGACTGAGGATGCTGGAGAATTGTTCGAGTTGGGTCAGCTCCAGTTTAGCAGAAACAGGCCTACCATTTCATGCTAAGGCAAAAGAAAAGATACTTGGCATCATAAACCATTTGGGTACCGCAAGTTAACCATAATGAGATACAGCTAACCATATATCCAAATGCCTAAAATATGAGGCTGGAGAGATGGCTCCGTGCTTAAGAGAACTTTCTGCTCTCCCAGAGGACCCAATTTTGGTTCCTAGCACTCATATCCACAGTCCCAACTACCTGTACCTCCTGCGTCAGGAAATCTGATGCCCTCTTCTGACCTTCACAGGCACTGCACCATGCCTACACATACACAAACACACACAAATCTTAAAAAAGTCTAAAACTTGAGTTTTGTACATGGTGATAGATATGGATCTATTTTATTCTTCTACATGTTGATATCCAGTTATGCCAGCACCATTATTTAAATATGCTTTCTTTTTTCCATTTGATATTTTTTTGCTTCTTTGTCAAAAATCAGGTGTTTGTAGGTGTGTGGATTAATATCTGGGTCTTCAATTTGGTTCCATTGGTCTTCCTGTCGGTTTTTATGCCAACACCAGGCTGTTTTCAGTACTGCAGCTCCGTAGCAGAGTTTGAAGTCAGGGATTGTGATGCCTCCAAGAAGTTTCTTTATTGTACAGGATTGCTTTGGCTGTCCTGGGTTTTTTGCTGTCCCTCGACTGAAGAATTGATAAGAAAAATGTGGCACAGTTACAGAATGGAGCACTACACAGCAGAAAAAAATGATATCTTGAAATTTGCAGCCAAATGGATGGAACTAGAAAACATCATATTGAGTGAGGTCACCTAGACCCAGAAAGACAATTATCAAATTTACTCACTCATAAGTGGTTTTAGGCCTAAAGCAAAAAAAAAAATCAGCCTACAAATCACAATCCCAGAGAATCTAGCCAACAATGAGGACCATAAGACATACATGGATCTAATCTACATGGGAAGTAGAAAAAGACAAGATCTCCTGAGTAAACTGGGAGCATGGGGACCATGGAAGAGGGTTGAAGGGGAGGGGAGAAGAAGGGAGGAGAGCAGAGAAAAATGTAGAGCTCAATAAAAATCAATTAAAAAAAAGAAAAAAGAGACAAGGTCCAAAAAGTAATAAAAAATAAAAATGATGGAAATAAAAAAAGCCTAAAACACATAAATACAGGTAGAACTTGGGGTAGAGTTTGGTAATCAGCTTCATGCTTAGCATGTGTGAGGCCCCAGGGTTCATCAGCAGCATTCCTCCCAAATAAAACACAGACAACAGTAAGTATTGGAACGGCCATGTAATACTAATACAGGAACTCGCATCTACCACGGCTGGGGTTGAAAATGGTACAGCCACTTTAGAAAACCGTGCTGTGATGGCTTTATAAAAGTGAACATTTACTCATCAGGGATTTCAGTCCTTTGAGAATGGAAATGTTGTTTGCCTTAAAACCAATTCATACATGTTCAGGGTAGTTGATTCAAATTACTCCAAGTTGGAAACAATTCAAATTCCTTCAGGAGAAAGAAAGGTAGCCTGCACTACAGATAAAATGCCCTGTCAAAGAAGCTGGTCTCAAAAAGTAAAGTTCCATGAGAACAGTGAGAGCTGGGGACTGCAGGTGTGACATTAAGGGCAACACTGAAAAGGTTTGGGGTGCTGGTTCCATGTTATGTCCTAGTTATGAGGATGATACAAGTGACTACATATATTAAAATCTGTAGGACTGTACATCATAGAAAAGAAGAATTCAGGATGTCAATGCATTCCCATGGACTTTGACATCCCATCTTCAGCATCTGCATCAGACACCCTGTCCCTAACATGATGAGCAGGGCAAGATGCCGAAAGGCATAGGTGAGGCCTGTGGGGGCAGCAATGCCTGGGGAAGAGGATCTGACACTTGGTGAGGAAATGAGACCAAAAGATGAGGAGACCTATGTGACTGACTCTCAGAAATGTGGAGCAGAAAAGAGCATGGTCCCTAGGGCCAGTGAGCACAGGAATGGCAGCCTGACCAAGACAGAGTCATTATGCTTTCTGTGGTTGCTTTTCAACTGTATTGTTTTACTTTGACCAATGTAAGTAATGCTTTTAATCAGATAGCAATGTTCACTACACTATAGTCATATTGGAATGTGACTCATGTGTAATTCCTCTTCCATACATAGCGTTCTGGCCCATCACTCATGAAATAGCAAATGAATGACAGATGGCATCAGAATACTTTTGTCATCACAGGCCTCCACAATATTGATTTGTGCTAATTGAGCCATGCTCTTTAGCACGGCTGCTGTCCTGACTATTTGAATGCAGGGTGTGTACTCCACTCACTGTAGAGTCGAATCTGTCACCATGCTATTTGAGTGGCACTTCTCAGGAGAAAGTCCCTAACAGTGAGTCACAGTGTTGAGTCACGTCCTATGGCATTGGTCTTTGAAACCAAAGCCTCTGTTGTGTCCCCTTGCTGATATCTACAGGAAATACCAAGGATGCCAAGACGGATCTGGAAGACCACTCATCTGCCGGGATAAGCCACCAGGCAGTCATTCAAGGGGTGTGTTTGCAGCACCATGGAGACCACGCTGGTATTTTCCCGGGCAACAGTCTAAATTCAGAGCCCTGATCTGGATATAAATACTGAGAATGTCATGAATGCAGCTGACTACACTACGCCCAACCTCAGTTTCCCCATCTGTGGCACAGAGGCCACCCACTACAACAACCTGGTGTGAATTGGTGACAGTCCAGGCCCTTGCTTAGAAGTCATCCCTGTGCTCGTCTGAGTAAAAGTGAAATTCAGAGTCAAAGTGGCCCCAGGGGTCAACCTCTGTGACCAGTCCAGCCCATTCCTGTGGAGAAGGGACTTTCCTGAAGGAAGGGATCAGTGTTTTAAGCGAAGAAACCCAGCTGTGGAAATATCGGACTGTTTCTCCAGTTCTTTACACTGGGCCTGATCTCACTTGCACTTATCTCTGGAGAGAAGCCATGGATCTTCTCTCTGTCCCCTTTGCTTACTCTGGCTGCTCCTGGGTAGGTGGGGGGAGCTTTGAGAAACAACAGCACTCCCTCTAATAACCGAGGGCATCAGTGTTCTGTATCAGGGCATACCCTGACTAAATAACATCGATACGTGATGTTGGGATAAAGAACCCTGGAGAGAAGTAGTAGGCCTGTTTGTGCCAACTTAGAGTTGAACTAACTTTAACAGCGTCCTCAATCTCATCCTTTGTTCCTGCTGCCATGGGGTCTTGGGAGCCCTGTGAAGTGCAGGGCTCTATGTGCTTTCTGTTCTAGAAGACACAAGGACTCCATTTATTTAGCAAGCTTCCTCTAAACTCTCTAACATATAGAGACTTGATCTCATGTCACCTTAAAACTTTGCATGGGAGATAGAGCAAGTGTTTATCTAGTTAGTCATTAGTTATAGAGCACCTACTGTGTGCAAGGGACTGAGCTAAGAACCTGTGGCACAGCTGTTACGGAACATGCAGAGTTTTATCTGACAAGGAACTAAAATAGGATGAGAAAGGAAAGCTGGCCAGTGAAGGGACGAACTTGACAGCAGAAAAGCAAAAGGCCAGCGAGAGGGATCTAGGGTCTGAGTAGTGGAAACATCAGAGTTATTTAAAAGCTTAAAAATGTCAGCCTTTAAAAGCAAGGAAATTTTACAGTAGGCTGTGATGTGGGTGAAAGTTGAGGATGTTCTGTTAACTAACTAGATAAACACTTGCTCTATCTCCCATGCAAAGTTTTAAGGTGACATGAGATCAAGTCTCTATATGTTAGAGAGTTTAGAGGAAGCTTGCTAAATAAATGGAGTCCTTGTGTCTTCTAGAATAGAAAGCACATAGAATCAAACCAGTGGAAAAAATAACAGCTACTGTGTGGTTCCATTTTCATTACAAGAAAGGCATCAAAATCATAGAAACAGAATGAAAGATTAGTCCTCATGGGGTCTAGGGGAGAGGAAAAGAGTGGTTTACTGTTCAGAGGTATAGAGGTTTGGATTTGTTTGACAGAATCCATAGAGATGGATGATGGTGACACATGACACCGTACAAATGCGTTTGATGTCACTTAATTGTATTCTTAAAGATAAAGAAGGTGGGAATAATTGTTACGGAAAGGAAAAACATACATAGTAGCAAAACTCAAAATTTGAACCTTCCTCACCCGCTTAGGCTCTATTCATTATAAGCAAAATGAAGATAGTAGTTGAACTCTGCAGCTTTGTAGATGGTAATTAAGACAACAGATGCAACCCACCTGACACAGGCCAGGAAATGGGTGAGTAGAAATTGTTAAGATCAACTTTGGCTGGCCCATATAGAATGGTCTGTGGAGCTTTGGTGGTTAGTTCTAAATTGGCAACTTGGCACACCCTAGACCCACCCAGGAAGAAAGTCTCAGTGAAGGATTGTCAAAAGCAAGGCTGTTTGCAGGTATGTCTGTGGGGGATTGTCTTGACTGTTGGTAGATGTGAAAAGATTCAGCGCTCTGTGGGTGACACCATTCCCTAGGCAGAAGATCCTTTTTACTGGGTTAGAGAGTGGATGGGTCTTGGTACCCGTATGCCTCGACGTGTTTATTCTCCATCAGCTCTTGACTACACCAAGTTATTGCCCAGACTTCCCTACAAATGGACTGTGAGTGTGAGCTACAATAGATTCTTGCTCCTGTTAGATGTTGTTTTATTATAGCAACCGAAACGAAACCAGAAACAGAAATGGAACATGAGACATAAGGTTACAAAATTCAGTTTGGAGCCCTGAGCAAAATGACTTGGATACTAAACTACAGGAGTTGAGCTTTATTCCATAAACAGAGGAAGCAATGGTTGTCAGACTCTGAGAGAGGACAGGATCAGGGGACTGTTTTCTTCATGGTAAAGGGCAGATAAAAAGCAGGGCAAGAAAACACACTGACCAAACAGTCAGCAACTGCCTCAGTGAGCCTGCTGGGGACACAAAACGGGATGCTGCTATCACATTCTACATTGTTTACTTAGGTAAAGCTGAAGGCAGCATTAAGAGACTTTGAGATAGGAAGTAAAGCAATCCTATTTTCTAACATTGATCAACCTCTAATTTGTACGTGCATAGGTGTGTGCTGAGGCGTGCCTGTGGAGGCCATAGGATGACTTTCAGGAGTTGTTGCTGCTTAGCACTTTGTTGTGCAACAGGGGCAAGAGCCTGTCTATGCTTCTGATAGCTTGCATAGTCTAAGCTAGCTGGAACGTGACCTGCTAGGTAGTTTTCCTCTTACCCTCTCCTTCCCATCATGGTAGGAGTTCTGGGGGCATGTAATAGCATGACATCCAGGTTCTGTGGATCCAAGTACAGGTGCCAGGTTTGAACACCTAGTGGTTTTACCTTCTGAGCCATCTTCCTGGCCCAGCCTCTGATTTTGAAACTAGAATATTTGAGTAAGAACAGAACATAAACGTGATGCAGTAGCACCTACCAAGACCTACGCTGAGCTTGCCCATGACTCTGTAGCTGCCAGACAAAAATACAACCTCAGCTTCTGGGGTCTGTGCTTCTGAGACAGACCACCCAGCTTCCAGGGGTCCACACAGACCCAGTGGAAAAGGGCAGGAATAATCATTTTGGAACCAACTCACATAGAAACTTTTTCGATGTTTATTTTGACATTAAAGAACATTTTAGGAGATTAACCTAAGTGTCCAAAAAGGAGGAAATCATTAAATAAAAGCATGTGTTAAAAAACTGTCCAGCCACTAAAAGCATGCATTTAGAGATCATTTAATGACATGGAAAAATTCTCATGATGTATTAGGGGAACTAAGTGAGATAAAAACTGTTCACTAAGATATAATTTTTGATATAAAATCATGCTTACATAAACATAATTATTTTTTTATTTAAGCACTGAAAAGGCCTGAATTGAATTTTTAACAGGGTTTGTCTGATGGAAGACATTGTGGCTGTTTTAACTGAGGGATTGCTAGTAACCTCAGGTGACCTTTGCCCTCCAGACACGCTTGTCTCCACCTTTTCCTATTCTGTAGGATGTCCCATCAAGCTTTCCTCCGAGGTCCTCCACTCTGCTCATGTTGTGGTTTAGGTTATCTGCCTGTCTGCAGTAGATGTTCCTGAGGGGAGTTTTCAACTTTGCAGTTTTCTATAAAAAGGAACCTGCCTTTCTCCCTTCCTTCCTTCCTTCCTTCCTTCCTTCCTTCCTTCCTTCC
>LOEQ01003110.1:53048-83294 GCA_001685075.1 Bramus lutescens | reverse complement strand
GAGAGAGAGAGAGAGAGAGAGAGAGAGAGAGAGAGAGAGAGAGAGAGAATGAACGTCCCCTCTCTCAGCCTTTGCGCTCTGTCCATGGATTGAATGTTAAGGCTTTGCCTCCTTTGTAATCTGTTGGCTCAGGTTGGTGAGATGGCTCAGTGGGTACAAGTGCCCACCACAGTGACGACCTGAGGTCAAGACCCTAGACTGCCACGGTGCAAGGAGAGAACAGACCCTCTAAGTTGTCCTCTGACCTCCAAAGGCACACCTGGCCCTTGAGCTCAGGAAACCACACGTCTCCTAGCATGCATTTAAACAATGTAAGTACAGATTTTAAAAGAGAAGTGATAATTAAAAGGAAGGGCTTTGTTTTTTGTTTGTTTGTTTGTTTGTTTGTTCTGTTTGATTTTATCTTCAGTATTGAGGACAGGGCCCAGTCATCACATGTGCTAGATAAGGCAATCTACCACTGAACTACACTCCCAGCCCTGGGTAGTATTACCAGAATCTTATGAAAATGTAAAGAACAAAAGCCCCACTCGTTTTGGAAGTTAGGGAAGACTTTGAAGAGAGGAGGCATTAGAACTGGGACTGACAAGTTCACTGATAACAAAACAAGACTTGAATAGAAGCAGGATTTGAAGAACGTACCAAACAGTATGGGCTATTGTGTGGGGCCTCCAGGACTGGTGTGTTGCATAAATGGCAGGAAAGTCAGGGTAACAGACAGCCAAAATCAGCAAAGAGTCTCATCTACAGCTGTGGAGTTGACTCGACTCCTTAGGAACTGAGATGCCAATGTAAGTCTGAGGTCTGGAAATTAAGCCGTTCGCTTCAAACAGAGACGATGGAGTCTGGCACAGAGGAACCCATTAGGAGGCGGGTATCCCTTGAGAGACAAAGGATGAAAGAGCAGCGGAGGCTTTGGTGTGCCCTACTAGGCTCCTGCACAGACAGACCCTGGCTTTGAGTAGTAACTGTATTTCCCAGGTAGGTAGCCTTTCCGGGAGCTGATAGCTTTGATGATGGTCTGAAAGGGAATAGTGTTTTCATCTAGCGGTGCCTAGCCTCAAAAAGCCAGAAATCGTTTGGTAGCGTGAAGTATATGGGGTGGAAAGGCAGGCACATAACGGCAGGATGAGACGGAGAGACTGCTAGGGTCAGGGCACAGCCAGTACCATCAGCTGAGGAAGGAGGACTCACACGTGTGAAGGCAGCTGTTGAGAAGGTTCCAGAGGAGCAGACGGCAAACTTGGAGAAACTTGAGCAGACCATATAAGACATGGTAACTGAATTTGGGGTAAGATAGTGAAAGATCAGGAAGTTGGGGTGACTCTCCCAGAAATTAGAAGGAGGGCTAGAAGACTAGGGAATTTGAAGTATGTGAAGACCATCCTCTAAGTAAAATTGTTCCCTTGGCCCTTCACCCAGCACCCTGTGGTGAGTGAACCCATATTCACACAGGGAGACTTTTCAACCAGGAGGGCTTCAGGGAAACAGTCTAATTCTTACCCCCAAACATTTGTCACTTAAAGAATAGCTTTTCCTGACAACAGGCAGTAGAGGATCCACCTCACCCTCAGCCTTAGGGCATCTTCCTCCTTATCTAAGTCTTTGGGCTCTGATGAGCACTTGTTGCACAGGTCACATTAACCGTGATACTATTTACAGAGCGCTGCTTGTTGATAGAGTCCAAAGGCAGGAGCAATGGGGACTGGAGGGCTGCCAGGTGGCGGTGGGCACGGTACACCCCCTTTTACACAATTTTGCTTATAACAGCGAAAACAAAAAGAAAGCAAAGTTCTAGAAACAAGAGCAGTCTCAAGGACACTTTTCCAAAATATCTGGAGATGGATGACACAGGAGCCTATGTCAGCTGACTCTGGCTGCTGAACATCTTTTTGTTGTTGATAATTATTTTCTTTTTTTCTTTTTTGAGATGAATATAACTTCATCATTTCCACCCTTCCCTTTCCTTTTACCCCTCCTTGCTTTTTCAAATTCACAGCCTCCTTTTTCACTAACTGATGTTAGATGCATGCACATATATGTACAAACATATATTGTCTTAGTTAGGGTTTCTATTTCTGTGAAGAGACACCATGACCATGGTACTCTTACAAAGGAAAACACTTAATTGGGCTAGCTTACTTCCTGGTGCCTGTAGATCAAGATGTAGAACTCTCAGCTCCAACAAAGTCACCCCTCCTAATAGCACCACTCCCTATGCACTTATGGGGGCCAATGACATTCAAACTACCGCCATATATATGTATATGTATTAAAAACCCTGCTCAGTCTGTATAGTGTTACATGTGTGTACATCTTCAGGGTGTGAACATTTGGTACTGGATAGCCAGTTGGTGTACTCTTCCCTGTGGAAGACTGTTTCTCCCATGCTCAGCATCCCTTAGTTGCCTACAGTTCTTTGTGCAGGGCTGAGGTCTTGTGGGCTTTCCCTTATCCAGATTAATATATCTGTTTTTCTTGTTCTTGTAGGTTAGCATGTTGGTGAGATTTATGGGTGTAGTTTCTCACATTCCTAGGATTCACAATCTCACAGCAAACTCCCTGGTCTTATAGCTCTTAAAATCTTTCCACCCTTTCTTCCTCAATGTTCCCCATGCCTTTGTTGTGGGAGTTGTATTGTAGATATATCAGTTGAGACTAGGTTACATTGTCCTGTATTTTTATTGATTATAATTTTCTGTAATTGGCTTAGTCTGCTGCAAAACTAATTTTCTTTGATGAAGGTGTATCTGTGGTAGAAGGACAGATATTTGGAGGGTAGTTCAGGGTTGTGTTGGGGACTGTGGACCCCCAGACCCTGAATTTCCTGCCTGCTGGAGTAAATAGCTTGTTTTTCCTGTGCTTGCAGCTGCTCTAAGCAACCTATGCTTGCAGCTGCTCTGAGCACGAGACCCTGATGGCAGGGGAGTGGTTTCTGGTGGCTTGCAGCTGAAGGATCCCGAGAGCTAGGGCATGGCCATTTGTCAGGGAAGGCACTATATATGCTGCCCTGGAACACAATAAAGTTGGCATTCTTGGCCTTGTTTCAAGGATGACCTATGTTTCTGTCTGTGTGTCTGTGTATATTTCAATCTCCAGGCCCTTGCCTGTAGTGCAGGCAGTATGTTACAGGTGTAGTATCGTAGTACACACAGTACAGGTGCTACAGGACCATAGTACACCTAGTAGTATGGATGCTACAATGTTAGTTTAGTAAAGTTGTGGTTATAGGTTATCCTCCAACATCCATGACTTCTTAGCCCTTCATAGCTGGCTAGGCTCTCAGTACCAGCCATGGCTTCTCTCTTATTGAACAGGTCCTAAGTCCATTTAAAGAGATTTTGTTATCACCAAAGAATGTGTGCCACTATTGCCCCCTTAGGATTATTGGACCATGCAGGTTGTTGTTGTGACTCTGAACATCCTTATTATCTCATTGCATGTGTGGTTTTGGAGCCATCTGCATGGGTTTTAGTTAGATATTTATGTGTAAATTCATGTATAAATAGAAAGAAAATTACATAATAGCAACAGCTGTCTAACAGATATCCCCTGAGAAGGACCAATGAGAAGAATTGCTTGCTAGTACCCAGTTCTGTTTCCCTCTGGCCAGCTACCTTCCTTTAGGTCTATCTGAGAATTCTCAGGTGGAATAAAGCCAGATTCCAAGGTGTTTAAAGCAACACTTGCTTCAAATGTTGTATCTAGGCACAATGCTTCTATCTAGCATCTGCTTTTATTGTTCAGGCACAGAATTGGAGGATAGTTTCTAACCATGCTGAGAACCAGTCTGTGCCCAAACAGGTTCTCCATGTGTTGGCAGAAGGTTGAGTGTTGTTTGCATTATTTTTTTCCTCACATTTGAAGCCATCCTGGGTGTTCGATGAATGACAAACCACACTAGAGTTCATGGGGTTGGCCTCTACTGTCTCACTAGGTGTTTCCCATCCATTACCTCAGTAGAACTGCCTCACCAGCTGACTGTTGTGAGGGACTGGACTCGGGACGTTTCTTTATAACTTCATGCCCCTGGTGTGCCTTGCATGTGCTTGCAATGGAGAACCTGGGATACTACACAGTATACTGGAGCTTAGTGGAGGAATCCTACCTTCACTGCAAATTTTACTGTATACGTGTGTGGGACAATGGTCTGTACCCTGTTACTTGTATTTTAAATAAACACTGATTGGCCAGTAGCCAGGCAAAAAGTATAGGTGGGGAGACCAGGAAGAAAGTAGAGGTGGGGCAATGAGAATTCTGAGAAGAGGGAAGTTTGAGTCTGCAGTTATCACCCAGATGCAAAGGAAGCCACCAGACACAGAGCAAGCAAAATGTGACTGCCTTGCAGAAAAAGGTACCAAGCCACATGGCTAACACAGATAAGAATTATAGGCTGATATAAGTTATAAGAATTAATTAATAAGAAGTCTGAGCTAATAGGCCAATCAGTTTCTAATTATTGTAGACCTCTGTGTATTTCTTTGGGGCTGTATGGATATGGGACCTGGTAAAACAGAGAAACCTCTGTCAACATATGTGCACATTCTAATTGGTCCCCCAAGAAAACAAAGTACAAGGCAACAACTATGTTCTTAGAACCTGTAGATTTACTCTTTATTTTGGAGTGGTAACTGCGCAAGCTACTTGTTTTGAGCCTAGGTTTGCATTTATATCTGCCTAGGTCTTGACTTATGAAGATTTAGTCAGGAGGAGGCCCATACATCACTAGAATCTCCTAATAACTAAAAATTCTATAAACTGTATGTCTTCTCTTCTCCATTTTGATTTATAGTACTTCATCACAGACATAATGGTCAATTCCTCTTCTGTCTGGTATCCATTCACATCATTAAATAAAGTCTTCACATCACTGACAAGTTCAGAAGACAGATATAAATATCTAGACAATACAATTATCCATCAGCCGTCTGACCTGTCCATTCCTCAGAACCCTAAAGCTACTCGGGGGTGGGGCAATGAGAAATATAGTGGTGGGGTCAAGAGCAAAGATTTGGTGGTCTCTTGGATTTTCCCCCACTTTAATACTTGTTGTGACCATAAGAAAGCTACCTGATCACTCTGACCTCTGTTTACCAACCTGTAAGATGAGATAAAAAAATATCAATCTAACCACAAAGCAAAAACATTTGTTCATAATGCTGAGCATAGTCCCTAAACAGTAGAAGGTGACAGCCAAGTAGCAGCAGTTGCGACAGACACATCTCCATAGGTCCCAGCTCTCTGTTAACTTTGAGTAAGCCCAGGAATGTGAACAGTTCTCATTGCCTAGAGAGAGAGAGAGAGAGACTCTCTCTCTCTCTCTCCTATCTCTAGCCTTTACCTATAGGTTGATAGTGAGCCATTTCCTGTAAAACCTTGTACTGGTCACTTTTCTCATTGACTACGTACCTGTAAGAATCAACTTTCAGATAGAAGCTCAGCCTGGGAGAGACAGTAGGGGAGAGCGGTGAGAACTACCCTGTCTTCCTGAGCTCAACTGAAGAATGGAAGGGCTGAATTAGATCACACTTTGGGGGTACTTTCCAGCATGGCAGCTAAGGGCATGACAGTGGGAGTTTGAGGCAGCTGGTCACATTGTGCCTTCAGTCAGGAAGCAGAGAGCCCTGGGTGCGGGTGCTCCCCCTGCAATCTCTTTCTCCCTCAGCCTAGGAGCCAAGCCCATGGGATGATGCCATCCATGTTATAAACTCCCTCACAGTCAGGTCGAGAGATTCATCTCCAAGGTCAAGTGGGTGGTCAATGCTAATTATCATGCACCCTCCTGAGTGAGCATCAGCTTGTGTGGTGTGGCCTTCGTTGGTCCTTGGCGTCATTCCATGTTGTCCTGAGTATATCTTCCTTACCTCTTTACAAAACCCTCTGCAACAGCTTATTCCAATGAGAAACTTTGGGCAAGTGTGGGTTTCTGTTTAATTTTATTAATTAGTATTATTGTGGTGGGATGCCTATGAAGGCCAGAGGACAACTATGTGGAGGGTCTCTCCATCTAGTATTATATGGGCTCTGGAGATTGAACTCAGACTGTTAGACTTGTGGCAAGAACTTTGCTCCACTGTGCCATCTGGCTGTCTCTGGGAAAGGATTTTGCTTTCCTCATCTCTCCACCCCTAATATTGGTGGGAATGTGTAGCATCAGGAGCACTCAAATATCCAGTTCAACAAACCAACAAGCAAAGATCACACGTGTGTATTCAGCAGGCTGCATTTCTGAAGCAAAGCAATTCCTACTCTTGTTTTGTAGGACTTTCCTCCCGAGCAAAGAGAGAGGGAGAGGGAGCAGGAGACAGGGGAAAGAGAGAGACAGAGACAAAGACAGTCATGGAAGAGACAAAGACAGACAGACAGAAAGACACAGAGAGAGAGAGAGAGAGAGAGAGAGAGAGAGAGATCTTTGATTTTTTAAGGACACAGTGATGTAGGAGAAATGCAAATCCTCATGGAGATAAGGAAAATCAATGTAATAAAATTAAATTTAAATGTGTTTTTGAATTGGCCTGAGCAAAAACCTTTAAGAGGTAGTCAGCCTTCTGCTACAAACTGTACCAACCCAGAGCCGCTATCTCCTCTCCTCCCACCACTGAACCCAGAGTCTCCTCCTGTGGAAATGTTCCAGCTCCTCTTTTCCACTCAGGGCTCCTCAAGGCTAGAACTCCAGGGTGGCACATCCTATGCCCCCACACACTTCTTGTTCCCAATCAATGAGATTGTGGGTGGTTTTGCTTTATATCTAGGGTGATTTATGGGTTTTGTTCTTTGCTTTGAAGTCTTTTCTTTCTCTCTTCTTCCATTGCACGTGTGTGTGTGTGTGTGTGTGTGTGTTTGTGTGTGTGTCTGTGTAGAGGCCAAAGGTTGACATAGGGAATCTCCCCAGCAGCCTTCCACCTCAGTCACTGAGGTAGGGTCTCTGGGTTGAACCCAGAGCTTGCTTGTATGGCTAATCTAGCTAGCTAGCTTGCTGAAGTGATGCCTCTGTCTACCTTCAGAGAGTTTGAATTACAGGTGGGCTGCCTTGCTCACCTAGCATTTATGTGGGTTCTGTAGCTCACACTCTGGTTGGTCTTCATTTTTGTATGGAAGATGTTGTAATCTCAGGGCCAGCTCTCAAGCTCTGCTTTGAAATAAAAGCAAACTGAAGTGTGATGCTATGGTTTGAATTTGGAATGTTCCCCCAGAAGCTGTAGTACTAGAGCCTTGGTTTCCAGCGTGGTACAGCTGGGAAACAGTGGAACCTCTAAGAGGCAGGACCTGGGAGAAATTCAGTGTTCCTGGAAATATGTCTTCAAGACATTTCCAATTCTCTCTCGTTTGTATCCCAGGCATGAAATGAGCAGCTTCTTTTGCTGTTTGGCCCTTGCCATGAGGTACCGCACTTATGCCTGTAGAAGAGCAGCGGGCCGCTTCCCACCAACTTTACACATGAAATAATTACATGGAAACTGTATTCATTTAAGCACTGCCTGGCCCATTATATNTCTTTTTATTTGACCAATGAAAGTAACACATAGACAGAAGACCCACCTACATCACATGCCAAGGGCCCAAAAGTCACAAGACCCACTGGGCCTGCAGACTGAAACCTCCCAAACTGTAAGTCACAATAAACCTTCCTCCTTTTTAAGCTGATTGTCTCAGTCCTTTTGCTGCGGAGACAGAAAATCATCTAACATGCTTAATATGAACTCTTTTGAGTGCTGATGTTTTAATCTTTACTGGATTTTTAAAGAAAATGCTGTCTTTGCCCCTTCATGACTAAAACTATTTATACTCTTCAGGAAAATAAAAATCTAAAAACTCCCTTCTGGTTTTCCAAAGACATGATATCAGCAAGACAAGGCTTATGCAATAATCTGTATGAGGCAGACTGTGTCTCTGCATCTCAAGTAGGCTTCCTCAAGATCAACATACCCCAAGCAGCCTGATACAGTTTCTGTCTCCATGCAACATGAAGAAAATAGACTCAAAAAACCAAGAGAAGTTGATGCTTCAATTCTCATTTCATTGAAACATAATATGTGCACATTATGCTAATTCCATATATGTACAGATGTGATCGAATCAAACCAACTGATCAGCATTTCTGTCTCTTTCAGCATTCCTTGGCTTGTGTGCTGGGAAGCCCATGCTCTTCTAGGCACTGTGGTCAAGCCAAGGGTGTTTGATGCACGGTTTCACTGCTAGGCTAAATCCTGGAGAGAGGCTCCTACTCTGCCTGGGTTTGAATGCTCTCTCTTGACTTTTTCCCACCCCATTCCTTGTGCCCTTCCCAATTATCAGCACCCATCATCTTACTCTGCTCGTCTCTAAGACTGGCTGATCAATTCCCACCACGGAGTGAGAGTGTATAACATTTGACTTTCTGTGTCTGGCTTATTTTAGTGAAAATAATAACTCCATGGAAATGACTGCAAATGACAGGACCATAATCTTTTTATGGCTGAATAATCCATTGCATAAGTATGCCACACTCTCCTTCCCCACTCATCGCCTGAGTTTTATGTGGACTTTGTCTTTCAATTATTGTGAATCACACTTTGGTTAGTGTGAGGGTGGGGTGTGTTTTTGACAGGATCATTTCCTCTTTCTGGCATGCTCACCCTGTAGCAGGGCGCTGGATTACTCAGCAGTTCTGATTTTCGTTTCTTGGCTATTTTTCTTACTGTTTTTGATAATGGCCAGCAGATTTGCATCCCCACAAGCCATTTGTTGTCATTTTGTCTCTTCAGCAACGGTGCTTCTAGCTGGAGTGAGGTGATGCTCCACTGCTGTTTTGATAGCTAGTTCCCTGACAGTTAGGGATGCGGAAGACTTTTTCATGGCATTTCTTTCTCCCCTATCTTCAAATAGTAACTTCATAGTTTCAGACTGAGCGTTTAACTGATTCATTTTGTATTGACTTTGGTGGATGATGAGATTAAGGGATCGAATTTCATATGTGTAGTCTGTTTTCCCAGCACCATTTATGGTAGAAATTGACATGCATGTATTGACATGACTGTAAGGTACCGGTGGCCTTGTCAAAAATTAATGAGCAGTATGGATGTGGGCTTGTTGGCTTATACATTGTATTCTATTTGCTTGTTTGCTTGCATGTATGTTTACGTTAGTACCATGCTGTGTTAGTAATAGTGACTTTGTAGTGTGTTTTGAAGTCAGATCTTGTGATTTTACAGCATGTTGCTTGTTTGGTTGGATTTGCTCAGTACTTTGTTTATTCTGGATCTTTGCGACTCCATTTAAATTTTAAGAAATTTTCTGTGAGGAAAAGGTCATTTATATTTTGATCAATATTGCATCAGACCTGTAGACGGCCTAGGGTAGTCGGATTGTCTATGTCTATCTCTTCCATCTGTATGTAACAATTTTTGTAGGAGAGATAGTTCATTTTCTTGGTTAAATTGATTCCTGTATGTTTTCAGCCATTGTAAACTGGATTGCTTTCTTAATTTCTTTTGCTATTCTTTATTGGTATATCCACACCCCACTGGTTTTGTATGGTAATTTTATATCATTTCAGAATTTGTAGAGACCTTCTAACAGTTTCCCCCATTTGGATGTGTGTGTGTGTGTGTGTGTGTGTGTGTGTGTGTGTGTGTGCAGATATGCATGAGTTTGCTCACAGGTGTGTGGAGGTGCATGCGCCTGTGGGTAAGTGTGCATGCAGAAGTCTGATGTTGTCTAACAGAATCACTCTCCTTTCCTCTCCCACCTTATCCATTAAGGCAGGGTCTAGCAATCAAACCTGGTGCTTGTCAACACTCTCAATCTCACCAGCCAGTTTGCCCTGGAGACCCTGTCTCTGCCTTTCTAAATTGGAGTTATAGGAGGAAACCACACGCATTCCCCATTTACAAAGGTTGTTAGGATCTGCGCTCCAGTCCTCCAGCTCAGGTGGCAGTGGTCTACCCACAGAACCATCTCTCCAACCCTTTAACAGGCTTACGATGGATGATGTATTAAGGTTTTCTACATTGACAAACATAACTATAAACACAATCTCCTGATTCTTTTCAAGTTACGAGAGAAAAATTTATGAGGTGAATAAATAATACATTAAATATTTTTAAATATTTAGTGGTAAAAAATAAAAAAATATTTTAATCCTTGGGCTAGAAAGATGGTTTGGCAATTAAGGGCACTTGTTGTTCTTGCAGAGAACCTGAGTTTGTTTCTCAGCATCTTCATGGTGGTTCACAATCCTCTGTAACTTCATTCCAGTGGATCTGATACCCTTGACCGGCCTCTACCTGTAGTGATAGGGGAGCGAGCCTGTTTTTTGTCCCACCCGGCTCCCGCATGGCTATCTTATACCCCGAAAAAACAACACACAAATTGTATTCATCTAAACACTGCCTGGCCCATTATATCTAGCCTCTTCTTNAGGCAGTTTCTTTACTAACCAATGAAAGTAACACATAGACAGATGACCCTCCTACATCATCTACCCACATGCACATACTACACAAACATGCATACAGGCAGAACACACATATGTATAATATAAAAATAAATAAATTTTAAAAACTTACATTATAAAAATTATTCTTGGAGAAAAATCTTTAGACCCTTGTATATAAAATTAAAGATAAAGAAAGCAATGGATTGCAGCCTGGGCTTTCTAGCCCTGTCCCTCTAGAGGACCCCAGCAACACCTCCGCGCCAACCAGCAGCATGGCTGAGCAGGGTGGTTGAGCACTCTTATAATTCCTTTGTGATGAGATGCATGGTCCTGCCCAGTACCATAAAAAGCTAAAAAGGACAAGCAGACCCTCACGAGGGCACAGGCCTCCCACTGGCAAGGGAGCTGCCCCTGAGAATGTGAGCCTCACTTAGCCCCAGCCCTCATCTGCCATAGGGCAGCATGGGTGACAGAGCTGGGTGGGGGCTGGGAGGAGGGCACCCACTGACTCCATGCATGCCTGAGGCAGGTAAGAGCAGGAGAGCTGTCCCAGCCCTTCACCAGCTGCAGCACTGAGAAAGTGGTCCCCTGAACCTCACCTGGGTAGCACAGTAGAGCTGGCCCTGAAGAAGTAAGTGTGGAGAACCTACCCTGAGGACAGGAAGGCAGGAGAATTGGCTCTGCCCCTTGCTCATTGCTGCAAGGGTAAACTTGCCAGGACATGCTGGGGAGCTACCCTGGTGACAGGACAGGGGAGAGCTGGCAGGCTGACCTGGACTACCCAGGTCCAGAATCGGGATTATGTGTTGGCCCACCCTAAAGTTCACCCCATCTGTGATCTGCTGGAGCACAATGGGGTATATCTGAGGAGGAGTTGTCTGTCCTGCAGACTCGGGGTTTCAGGATCTCCACAACACAGGGCAGCAACAGGATGTCTAGGAAGAGTCCCAGTGAGGGCCCAGTATAGATGGTGTAGCAGACCAGGGGCCTCGAACCAGACCGATGATTCTTTGTGGTGAATGCCTGCATGTAAAGATGCATGGATAAAAAGGTTCACTGTGTGACTCACTGCGTCACACTGCAGCTTCCATAACGAGATTTCCTCCTTTTTTTTTCTTTTTTCTCTTAAATTTTATTATTTTTTGGGCGGGGGGGATAGGTGGGACCCTGAGGCATGATGTGAAAGACACAAAGAACAAATAAAAAGAAAGTTTTAAAAAGAAAGTCAATTGCCACAACCTACAAGTGTAGAGGTCAGAGAAAGAAAAAAAAGAAAGGAAGACAAAACAACGCTGAGGACAGATATTCAGAAAATGCGATATAAATAAAAACAGAGCAGATAAACACAACCAAGATGTTTAGTTGACAAGGGTTAAGTAAAGCCTTGCCACTATCAATCAAGGCAAAGGATAAAAAGAGACAACTCTATTTTTTTAAAAAAAATAATAGTATAACAAATTACAGTATAAAACTTAAGATATTAAAAAAATCATTTTCTGATCTTTAAAACAAAGGACTGAGCTGTATTTATGTATTTAGGAATATGTGTGTATATGCATAGACGTGCATGTATGCAACAACAATTAATGAAAACAGAGGTCATGAATTTGAGAGAAAGGAAGGGTGCCTGAGAGGGTTTGGAGAAAGGAAAAGGAATGGGGGAAATGGAGTAATTATATTACAATTTCAAAATAAAAGAAATAATTAAAATAAAAAGAGTAATATAATAGAGAAACAAAGCTGGAAAACTATTAAAAACTTATTTATTCAACAAAATTCCCTAAAGAACAAAGCAAGCAAACAAAAGAGATGAAACACTACAAGCTTCTACTTGCCAGTTTGCAGACGCAACAGGGAAAGTGCCGGCGTCTCCACAAGCTGCGGTAGAACTCAGGGCATTTAAGAACCTGCTCTGTGCATTTTACAGGCTAGTTCATGGCAGTGGATACAGCCAGAATAGCGCTCCAAAAGAATCATAGTTGTTATCACCTGAGAAAACAGATGTGGAAACTAAGGGTTAATCGGAATCAAGTAATTACAAAACACACCATGATAATACCTAATCGCTAATTTCTCTTTTTTTTTAAAGTTTGTTGAGTAACTATAATCAATTATTTGTCCCGTTAAAGGACAAAAGAACTATCTCAACAGATTAAACTACTGTGCCACGAAGCACTTACTTGTTGCATTCTGTCTTAACTACTTTGAACCAGGGCGGCTTTGTAAATTCATAATGTTCATAGACTAGACACAACTCCTTTACAGCTAAAGAATAATTGCAAGCCTTTTATTTATATTCCTTTATAGTCAGCACTGCACTTTGGAATAGGAAGAAAATGAAATGCAGTTCTCAGAATTGGGAAGGAAGGAACGTCAATAGTGTTTTTATGTATTTTATAGGTAGTACAACAAAATCTGCAAAACTTTATAAGCAGCAATGAGTGTGACTTCTGAATATGAGATCTGTAGATTTGAGAACTCTGTACATTAGCATTACAATTATTTAGTGCTTAGGAAAAGTAAGACATTTCTCAGACCAGCAAGCCACGAAGAACATTCCCAGAAATCTCACAAAAGAGATTGTTGCAGAGAGTAAACTAACACCAGTTACTTAGGAAGACAAAGCCTTGGATTAAAATAGAAAAACAAAGTCTATCTGAGGATGACAATACTCGCTTTCATAAGACGCTATCATAAGAAATTATCTGCAAATGTATCCATGAATTCAATGTATTTCTGATAGCAAGCATGACAGAGTTTTGGGCAGCACTTGACAGAATTAACTTCAAAGTCATGTCCAGATGGAGTTAAGATGAGGGAATTTTGAACGAGAATGACAAGGAGAGATTGGAATAACTCGATAGTAATATTATTCCAAAGCCATTATATTTAAAATAGAGTGTTGTTGGCATAAGACACATGAAGATAACATTGGATTCTAGAAAAGACTCACAAAGGCAAATGAACTCACTCTATAGTGGGACAATGGCTGGGGAAATGGGAGAATGGAATGGCTTGCAAAGGGGCCCTGCACTTGAGCTTGTCTGCTCTTGGACCAAATGCATCTAGAGATGCTACTTTGTTCTACACAGTTTACTCTAACTTGGACTCTGTCGGTGCTGCCCCTATGGGCTGACATTTTTATGGCTCAACAATGGCATGAGCCACCCCTGATTCTAGCAATGAGTGAGAAGGGCATTTGCAGGGACGAAATTGAAGGTGTTTTCACTCCTTCACCCATCTCCTTCCAACCCTGTGGTGTGCTTAGGTCAAAGTGGGTTTGTCTTCAAGGATGTGTAGTTCAACAAACATTATAATAAGTACTAGAAAGTAGTGCTGTTGGGTTTGGGGGACAGTTTATGCGTGTACTGCAAGTTTTGTTCATTGAGATTTGATCTCTAATGTAAAGTACTAAGTATTCATAACTTTGATGCTTAGAGATGAGGCCAGACTGGGGTTTAACAAGATCATTAAGGTAGAGCGGTGGGTTCTCAACTTGGGGGTTGCAACCCCATTAGGAATGAACAGTTCTTTCACAAGCGTTGTCTAAGACCATCTTGTATATCAGATATTTGCATTACAATTCATAACAGTAACAAAATTACAGTTATGAAGTAGCAATGAAAATACTCTTATGGTTGCGGGGTCACCATAATATGAGGAACTATATTAAAGGGCTGAAGCATAGGAAGGTTGAGAACCACCGAAGTAGAGTCTATATTTGAAAACACCATAAAAGAGGATGAGCAATCAGAGCACACACATACATACATTTGTGTGTGCATGCACATACTCATAGACGAGACACACACAGGATACATATGCAGACATGCACACACACACATACACACATACACACACTTCTTGCTCCTCTAAAATTGTGAGCCAAAGCCAACTTTTCATTAACAGTTGTCACACTTGTGAGGTTGTGTTATTGGTGGCAGAAGAAAATGGACCAGCACAATTGTCCAGTCTCCTCTGTATTCCAAAGAAGCCACTGCACAAGGTATCTTGGGAGTAAGGTGTTCTTGAGCTAGCCCAAGTCTCCTAAGATGAATTCTTCCCATCCCAGGGGAGTGAGTAACATGAAGACCCAAGGAAAGCCCAGGAAGTAAGCAGTTGTGAATTCTGTTTAGAGTGACGTAAACACTTATGCATGCACATGTATTTGTGCGCTCACATACACTTGTGTGGACACACATATCTGTGTATACACATACACGTGCTTATATGTGTAGAGTACATGCATACACATATGTGCACATACCCACTTTTGCTAGTGAAAATGAAAGTGCAGATGCTTGTGTTGCACTCATACAGTTGGAGTTCTGTGTGCATTCATGTGCACATGTGAAGAAATGGGGTTGGATTCATTATAAGACTTCACTCAGCATGCAAATATGGAGTCAGAGCCCTGTGAGCTTGTCCCTTGCAAGCTGGAACACTGGGAAAGCCAGTGGTGTCGTTCAAAGACCTGAGTACCAGGGATCCAGTGGGGGTATTCTCTCAGTAAATTTGTGAAACCTGCAAACTAGGGTTGTTTACTCGAGGGGGTGTTAATGTCAGCCCTGAGTGAAGGCCTGAGACCCTGAAGCCCTGATGAGAAGAACTGGTGGGTGTCCCCACTGAAGCAGATGGGAATTCATCTTCTGGGGCATCTTCTGGGTCCTCAGAGGTTAGATGATGTCCCCCCACACGTGGGAAAGCATCCTCCTCTCCTTAGGCCTTCAGCATAAATGCCATCCTCCTCCGGGAAAATCCGCCAAGCTAGATCCAGAACTAGGATGTCTTGCCATCATTGATCCCAGTCATGCTGACACGCCAGCTGGCACAGGTCACACCTTTGTGGTTGAAGTGGATTCTTCACTTAACAAGAGCTACTCTCACACGTTAGGCAGGCCTCTGGACACGCTTGTGAGGGATTTCTTAGGTTTATTAACTGGTGATGTTGAGCCATTGTGGGCAGCACCTTCTAGCAGAGGCCCAGGTGAAAGGCAGTCTGGGGGAAACACTTTTTCTTTTGGCCTGCTGACTTTTCACACCTTGCTGATTGGGTTTATCTAGCCTTTTGTTGCCACTCTTTGCTACCATACTGAAACTACACTCCGGTTCTGTAGCCTTCCAACATGGTTCGTGTGTCGGTGGCTTTCCAGCAGTGTTCCAGACCTCCAGCAGCATCACAGTGGGACTCTTGAGACACCCAGACTTGTGGACTGGATAACTACCAGTTTTCAGTCTCTCCAGTTCTAGGACATCCGTTGTAGAAGTACTCAGGCAGTGTTGAGTAAATTAGTCTAGCCCAATTAAATTGTCTTCTCTCTATATATTTGTTCTATTGATTTTGTTTCTCTAGAGAACCCTGACTAATACACATACCAAATTAGAAATTATATGTATAATATATATGTATGTTTCTATGTATATAACAGAATAATTCTGAAGTCATAGAATAAAAAAATGTAGAAAACATCCTCATCTTGGTAAAATGGAAGATTTGTTAAGTAGCATAAACACACACACCAATACATACATCCACACAAATCTTAACTGGAAATATTTGAATACTTTGGAATTTTAAGCTTCAATAGGAACAAACCAAAAACTGACAGTCTTCAGACAAGGACAAGGTGCTCACAATGCTTACCCCTAACCACACAGGTCTTCTGGAATCACTAAAGATATACACCTTCCTGAGGTGTGTGAGGGACACACACACAGGCTACTTCCAAAAGAAAGAACTATACAAGATCAACAAATACCTAGTACGGCCCAAATCCACAAAGAAACAGGAAGCGTGCTCTGACTCAGTAAGAAAATAGTGTTCCGTGTCCATGAAACTGGAAAAAATTAAAACTCATAACAAATGCTGGTAAAATAAGGGAAATATAAACATTCACTTGGTGTTCTTGAGGCTATGAATTCATATAAATGCTTTGGAGGGCAACTTGATGCACGTAGTAAGTGGGAGAGATATTTTTAGATTTTTTATTGTGGCTAACTCCCAAAAACTCATGGGAGCTGGAAAAACATTCAGAGCCAGAGACCAAAATAAGACTCTGTTCTCAGCATTAGAGATGAACCCAAATTTCAAAATACAGTGTTGAGTGGGAAAAGCAAGCACAGAAGGCAGAGTCTGATGCACTAATGTGAATAGTGTATTTTGTTCAGGAACACACAGGAAGAAGTTTTCAACAACTCCTGGAGGGATCTATAGCAAAGTATGCTGGGGAAGGAGAGGAGGAAACAGGGACAATGCAAGTTTTCAGTTTATCTACTAGTTTGCTTTATTTTTAAAAAGAAAAACATTCAAAACATGGAGCCAGTGTAACGCAATGTTAACAGCTCTTCAGTTTTTAACGTTTATAACAGCTATTGAGAACTATAGTGTGTTAGATAAGGTTCTGAATTTGAAATAAGCCATGTCTCAATTAAAAGCATCACATATGATATTGATGTTGATGCACATTTAAGAAATAAGCAGTACAAGTGTAGAGGCTGAGCTGTTTATATGGATTATGACTATGGAGTTTGAAAATGGACTTCTGCGGGTTAAACATGGTGATGCTTGCCTATAAATTCATAATTGGGAGGATGAGGCAGGGGTCATGTGTGCACGCCTGCATGCGTGCATTGTGTGTGTGTGTGTGTGTGTGTGTGTGTGTGCGTGTCATTCAAATGTTTTCCTATAGATCAGAGTCTAGCTCCCATGTTCTGTGTGCAGAAAGCCCCTTGAGGGTGTATAAGACACTGTACCAGGTACAAAAAATAATAAAAACTCTCTCATTTATTATGCACGTGGCTGCTGGCTTTGAAGAGCCTCTTTGTTTGTTTTGACTCTCCAGGCAGGCTCTACTCCCCTACTTACTGCATCAGGAAGCAGAGAATGGCTAAGTTTGAGCGAGTCTGTAGCCTCCACTTAGCAGTTATAAATCCACCTGGTTCCCATCAGGCTCTTTCCCCAGCGAACAGAGTTGCAGATTGTGCAGAGAGGCTCACAAAAGTCTGGAAGGCATCCCAGAAGATGGACCTTTGGAGAGGCTTTGTTCTGGAGCCTTTTGTCTTTTGTCCCTTCTCTACTGATGAGTTGTGGAGAGAGCATACCTGAGCCCTCACTGCAGGAGAAGGTGGGAAGTAACAGGGAAGAACTGGGGTAGCTTGAATAAGAATGACCTCTTAGGATCACAGATCGAATGCTTGGTCATTAGGGAGTCATACTATTTGACAGGTATTGGGATGTGGGGGCTTGTTGGAGGAAGTATGTCGCTGGGGGTGGGCTTTGGAGTTTCAAATGCTCAAGCTAGGCCCAGTGTCCTCTCTTCCTGCTGCCTGCTGATTGGATGTAGAACACCTCACTCCTTCTCCAGCACCACGTCTGCCTGCATGCTGCCATGTTTCCTGCCATGATGATAATGAACTAAAGCTCTGAAGCTGTTTTAAGTCAGCCCAAATTAAATGTTTTCCTTTCTAAGAGTTACCATGCTCCTTGTGTCTTTTCACAGCAGCAGAGCAATGACTAAGACAAGAACCTTTTTTACTTCCTCCATGTGGTATGAGAGCATCGACATCATCATAAGACAGTGACAGACCACCAAGAGCCCAGTGCCTCAGAGTAGCCTGAAACTGCCGAAATGTGATCCAGAACAAATATGCCATCTTTATAAGTTAACTATTTCAAGTGCTTACTACAGTCATGAAAAAGTAACCAACAACGTGCTAGAGAAAACCTGTGTGTGCATGTGTATGTGTGTGTGTGTGTGTGTGTCACAGTGGTTAGTGTTAACTGTCAACCTGATAGGATCAAGAATCATCTCTGGGCATGCTGGTGAGGGATTATCTTGATTACATGATGTAGAAAAAAAATCTTAATTTTGGGTGAGATCATCCCCTGAGGGATAGCAGAGGATTCTGGAGAAAGAAATCTAAATATTAGTTTGCTGCACTCTGCTTCTTGAGTATGGCTGTGATATGACCAGCTATCTGAGACTCCAAACTACATGACCTCCCTGCAATTACAGATTGTAGTCTGGAACTGCTAACAACAATGAGCTCTTTCATCCCTAAATTGTCTTTGTTGGGGTATCTTATCACAGCACTATCAAAGAAACTAAGACACACACACACATTTAAAATAAAGAACTTGCATGTGTGTATGAATGTATGTGTGTATATGTATGTATGTTGGTATGTTTATGGGATTATTTGTGTCATGTGTGTGAAGGTTCATGTGCTTGTGTGTTCAAACATGTGAAGATCAGAGGTGGATAACAATTATCTTCAATTGTTAACTCCACTGTAGTTGGTGAATCTGGAACTTACCTATCAAGCTAGTCTAGATAGACAGCCAGCTAGCTATGAGGGTCCTGTCTCCACCTCCAGAGTGTGGGATTACAGGCTGGCCACCCAAATTCCCTGTGGATGCTCGAGATCTGAACTCGGTTGCTGACATATGTTTAGCAAGTACTTATCCACTGAGCTCTCTGCCCTCTAAGGGAAGCTTCAGAAAGGCGTTGCACCCTTCCCTGCCTAGGTGAAAGGAGCCTCCTGAAGCCTCCACAGTGTGTGTTCACACAGTGGTGCTGGAGATGGAGATAGGGATTTTGACGTAGATGGTATGGAGAAGAGTGGTGATTCAATTTTCATGTCAGCAATACACTCTGGCAGTTGATCGTAAGGAAGAAGCTACAGTTCTGGGGTCTTCTGAGTCCTTCCGATCCTGATGAGCTCTTGGAACCTAGTATAGATGATATTTCAAATCTCTCCATCTAGAAGCCATGCCAACCCCTACAAGGTGGGGCCTTCCAGATGAAATTTATAGCCTTTCTCCTCAGACATCCCTCTCTATCCCTGTGAGAAGAGCCATCACCACAGTCACATAAGAATTTCATTCCTACCTTGATGTTGGCCCTGGCAACTGCTCCATGTGCCTATGACATGTGCCCTCTTTTATCCACCTCCCTGTGTTCGCTGTCCTCAAGCTAACCCAAACCCTTGTTATCTTTCATTTAGATCTCGTGTCCTCCTAGTGGATCTTCTTGCAGCTCATTGCCTTTGCCTCCAGCCTGTCTCCTCTACTGTTACAAGATAAATCTTGCTAATGCAGGACCCTGGTGGTGAATTATGACCCTACTCAAGTACCTCTAAAGACTCCTCAGGCCTCTATAATAAAGAATACATTCTATCCTAGTAAGTGGGGCCCTGGGGCTCTGGCTTCATTGCTCTAAGGCTGGTTTCCTTAGGGTCATATTCACTATTGTGTTTTAGTGTGATGGGTCTTAGCTTAATCTTTCTTTGACCTACAGTGCTATCATACTACCTACAAGCTGGTAGCCCTCGTTTAAGGAACAAATGTGGCCACCTGCACAGATCCTTCTCTGAAATCCTTGAACTGGAAATAAACTCCTTTGAACGCCCATAGTACTTTATCTTTGTAGCGCTGATTACTGTTTTATCCCCTGCCTTCTTATTGTATTCATTCACTCATTCAGTCAAGAAGTAGGAAATGCCCTGGTGGGAAAACATTGCTTAACAGATAGCTATTGAATTAAAGCTTGCTTGCCTGCTCCGTCATTTTGCTTCTAGCTCGGTAATGGGGAGGCCAGCCTAAATTGCTTGGCTTATATGGTAAAATGTGTCTTCATGCAAAACCAGTTAGTGAGGCAAGCTCCAGAAGTCAACTGATGTTTGTTCTTTTGTCTCCAGAAGACATTTGTATTTCATTATTACTGTTTCTTCTACTCCTGGGGTCACTCTTCCACGACAGTCTTCTCATGTGTTTCTTTCTTCCTTTTCCTCCAGCCCATTCTATCTTCAGATGGAGTGTGAAGGAGACCTGATACTTTCCTGTCCAAGGGTTTGCGCTCGGGTAGTTTGGACAGGCCATACTTCAAAGCCCACAGTTGCCATCACCACATGTCATCACCAAACACTTCTCAGAACATAACACAGCTCCGCGGTTTCCCTAAGCCTTTTTTTTTTAACATTGGCTTTGATCCTTGGCAGGCATCTGCTAACACCCCTAATCTTACCATAAGATGAGAGAAGCAACGGTGTTTGTGATTCTTCGAAGCTGCGCAGTTGCATCATACTCTGGTTGTTAGAGAAGACTGACTTTCTGGACAGATTTCCAGGATACTTCCCTTAACCACAATGAAGTCTGAATGGGAATTAAATCTGAATGGGTCTCTGAACCAGCCTCTCATAGGACAGCATTTTGCAGCTGTTACTGTGATTCATACGAGCATTGTAAAAATACTCAGTAGATGAACTAAATATGTAAACGGGTTTATTAGAATTGACACTTTTTTCTTACAATAGTCATAATTTTTAAAATAAAATGTTATCAGCTTTCATTTTTGTTACTCCAAGATAACAAAGCTTGCCTCTGAATAGTCACATGGTCACTCAGCTGTAATTGTTTACTTTGTCAAAATGAAGAATGTGGCACATTTTATAGAGTTGGATATAGATCTGCTGTTTATCACACAGGCAATAGCATATAATACATAACAGTGACATTCCGATGTCACTGGACCTGTTCTTGGGAAGTTGAGTCTATATGACAGATAATCCAATGTTCATTCGATAGCAGTGCAGGTGTTAATTTTTCTACCTACAAGAATTTTTTTTTAAAAATTAACATAGGCATAATTGCATACCTGTTTTCTCTTTGGTAAAAAATGTTTAAGTATGAAATAGATTAAAATATATGGGCAATCCCTGACTATGGTCATCTGTCTTTAAACAGGGGCTGTACAGCAGTGCAAAGCCAACATGCAATTGGCAGATGTTGTCCCTGAAGCTGGGATTTGCATCTTGACCTGGCTAGTGCTATGCAGTCTGACTCTTGGGAGATGCTGGGCAGCAGCAATGGGCCACAGCTCCTGAGCAGCTACATAACCCTGAGAATCAACCAGAGCCACATGGGAAGAGGGAACTCAAGCGGAGGAATTGCCTCCATCAGACTGGCCTGGGAGGCATTTTCTTAATGAATGATTGATGTGGAGTGCTGTGAGAATTCCAGCAGTCCAGAGGCTGGCACATGGTCGCCAAGCATTTATAGTTCATGAGACCATGCCCAAAGTGGGATGGTATCTTAAAGGCTATTGGCGGAAGGAGTCCCCACAGCAATTCCCCCTTTTTGGTTCCGGTTCCCAGAGGACTGCGCCTTGCTACTCTTCCTGTGAGTTTATCCCCAGATAAATAAACCTTTGCTATACTCTATTCCAGGCTCTTGTGGAGCTCTTTTGTATGCCAACAGTGGAGGACTCTGCCCATTAAAGGCAGGGCATCCTCTGGGCAAGTGGTCCTAGGTTATATAAGAAAGCAAGCTTAGCAGGCAACGGGGAACAAGCCAGTAAGAATTCTGCCATTGTATTTGCCTCAGTTCCTACCTCCAGGTTTCTGCCTTGAGTTCCTTTAACGATGGACTGTAACTTGTGAGCTGAAATAAACTCTTTCCTCTGCAAGCTGGTTTTCACTGTTTTATCACAACGAAGAAGAAAACTCTGACAGCAACCCTTGCTTGTAAGGCACCATGCTACCAAGGGAGGACATGTAGTCTCTTAGTTGCATTCATGGAGTTTTGATTTATATTTTCAACTTAGAATGGATTTATAAAGATGTGGGAAAACATCTTCAGCAACAAAGTTGTGTAAGAACTGTCTTCATGTTATTGTAAACCATGATTTTCATTTCTGCCTGAATATATTTGGACCCAAGAATCACATAGCATGACTTACATGAATCCATACAGATAATTCTTGTAGCCTGTTTTTATGGTTCTGTAGTATCAAGCCCAGTGGTGCCATGAAGAATACAGAAGCACATAACATTTACTTTGCCTCTTCAGGGAATGCTTCAAAACCACCCTGCTATTTCAATTTGAGTATTTCTAAACAGGCAGAATAATTCTTCTGTAAACACTTGAGTTATAAAGAACATCAACTGACACCTTCACCATGTTAATCAGCTTTTATTGATATTCAAACACAGACCAGCATAATGAGTAAGTAACCTATGAAATGTGATTTGTATCAATAACAAAATTATAGTTAAGTTGAAAACAATTCAGTTGATTAGGTGGTAATGGATCTCAGAATTGCTCCATAGTCACCGTAGCCTGATGTACGCCACAACCTATGAAGGAGGGAACAGAAAGTAACTCTGAGAGAAAGATGACTCTGGGGAACACATGAAATGATTTTGCTAATGTTGAGCACCATTTGAGCCAACAGTAAAGGAGGAGAGAAAATAAAACATGCCAGTGTGTGGGGCTGGGGAGATTTCTCAGCAGGTAAAGGGCCTGTTGAGCAAATGGGTCAGCTTGACCACACCTACTCCATAACCAGTCACAGCACACTAGCCAGGGTCCTACACCATCCAAGCTGAGCCAACTCAATCTTAACTCTAGAAACTGAGACTCAGATGTAGAGCCTGTCAAATTAGGTCCTTGAGTTGGAAGATCATGTAGGTACTGGAATTGCAGAAGGACCCCCACACACACACACATCCACAAACTCACACACAAGTACACACAAATCTATAAGCCTGTGTGCACCCTTCTACACACACACACACACACACACACACACACGTGCGCGCAATACACTTAAATTTAGTTTCCACAAAAAAAGGATATGGCATCTTTGTTTTTCTGAGTATGACGTCTTTCACCGACCATAATGATCCAAGTTCTGTCAATTTCTTGCAAACATCTCGAGTTCCTCTTCCGTATGGCTGAATAAAATTCCATTATGAAAGACATAAAAGAAGAATGAGAATTGTACAGGGGATGAAATCTTTGGAGATGGGGAAGAAAGAGAAGCAGTGTGTAGTGATAGGGGAGCGGGCCTGCTTTTCGTCTTGCCCGGCTCCCGCACGGCTNTGGCCTATCAAAAGGGGCCAAGGCAGTTTCTTTATTAACCAATGAAAGTAACACAGACAGATGACCCTCCTACATCAGCAGTGGAATAGGAGTGGCACAAAGCAGGACCCCTAAACATAGGGGTGAATGGAACAACCCAGGGAGGAGCAGGAGAAGCAGGAAGGGGCAGTGTGTCCGGGTGGGCAAATATGGGAAAAGTCATGGCAGATGTGACTGCAGACACCGTGATGAAACCCGCTGTTTGTCTCACTCTCGGGACCCAGGCTGGCCTGGAACTCACTAACTCACTATGGAGCTCAAACTGACCTGGTGATCATGGTAATCCTCCTGGCTCAGACTCCTAAGTCCTGGGATTACAGGTGTGCACTACCACGCTGGGTTTGAACCCCCATTATTTTGTAAGTTGACTTAAAAACTTTTAAAAATAATAATAATATACAACTAAGAAAGGGAATTGATATCTGTAAAGGAGCTGACTGGATGGATTCCCAAGAGAGAACGTGACAGAAGGTAAACCAATGTCCGGCTCCTGGGAGTCCTCTGTCCCCTGCACTTGATTTTCTGACTCCAGTTCAAACACCTTTGTACAGCCCACTCTGTCAGCTCTAGGATGGTTTTCTCGAACCCTCGGTCACCTCCTCACTTTTCCCTGTCCTCCCTCATTATTCCCAGTCTCTGCCATCTTTTCTGCGATCATCTCTGCTTCTCATAGATACCTCTTATCCTTTGTCATTTCCTTTCTTCTCTCTTTCCTTTCTGACACGTCATCATTGTCACTAACAGGGGTTAGTCACTTGGCAAGGATGGGGCTAGCAGCAGTTAGTCAATGAATTAACCAATCATACTACTTTGCCGGGAGTCCTATCACTTTTGGGTACTTCCATATTTTAATTATTTTATAATATCTGAGAGTTATTTCATTTGAATTGAGAACTATTCTAAACCACTAAAATGACAAACTATGTAGTCACAGTTCTATAAAAGCAGATAATGTTGGTAGAAGGAGTATATGTTTCTTGCAATGGCAAGAGGTAGCAGAGTGATCTAACTACCTATGGATGCTGTGTTCGAAGGACTAGAACACCCATTTCCACCACTGGGTGAAGCGGGTGAAGGTAAGGAGCAGACTCATTTAAAGGCATAGAAATCCACGTGAGACAAAAGTAGGTGCATTCTGAGGGCTCCCTCGTTAACAATGCGTTCAGTGCTCTACTGAAAAGATGCAGGTAGGATGTGTCCAGTGTAGTGGGGTGTGCGCAAAGCTTTGAGTGGACAAAACAGAAGTTTCTGCTCTCCTGGGGCTTTTATCCTGCTGGAGTCAGAGAGAAGAGAAGCAAATGAACGTGAGACCTAACAGCTGGTGTGGTTGGAGGTGGATTGCACTGGGGCTCTAGTGTCTTCAGTAGACAGGGTAGATCTCTCTGATATATTGATAAGGGCGTGTGTATGTGGAGGGGTGCATGCATGTGAGTGTGAAGGCTGCCAAGTGTCAGCCAGAGGACATCAGCTGTCTTCCTCCATTATCCCCCACCCTATTATATTTTTAAACATACACATTTTACCTGTTCATTCATTATTTGTGTGTATCCACACGTACGCACGTTCATGTCTGAAGACAGCTTGCAGAAGTCAATTCTGTTCTTTTACTATGTGGGTCCTGAGGATAAAACTCAAGTCTTCAGGCTTGGTGGCAAGCATCTTGACCCACTGGGCCATCTCACCAGCCAGCTGGCCGATTCTTTTAAGACAGGGTCTCTTACTGAATGTGAACTTCACATTTTGGCTCTGCTGGCTGGCCAGCAAGTTCCCAGGATCTGCCTATTTCCACTCATCAGTGCTGGAATTATAAGCACATGGAGCCACAGACAGAGTTTTGTGGGCACTGGAGATTCAATCTCATGTCTACATGCTTGTGCAGCAAGCCCTCCTCAGCCCTATGCTGACTTTTTAACTGATACAAGTAAATGACACAGCAATGATGCTCTCTGGTACCCTGGATGCTTATCCACAAGCATTTCTTTGTTCTTGTTTTGTTTATTTTTGTTCATTTTCTTGTTTGGTGTTTTTGAGAAAAGGTCTTGCTATATAGCCCAGGTTGGCCTTGAACTCATGTAATCCTCCTGCCTCAGCATCCTGGGTACTAGCGTTAAACTTATACAGCAACAGGCCCACCGCATAGTATTTCTGGATTACATTAAACATGGCGGTCTGGTTTGTCATGTTGGCCTCATGGTCTCTGTCATGGAATGTTCTGTACATTAGCTTATAAAGAAGAAACTTGTCACTCAAGACAGTAGATTCATGTTTTAACCTCTTGACTGGCAGTGGGACTTATCTGGGAAAAAATCATCTGAAGAAATATTCTAATTAAGGTCAGGGAGAACATGCTAGATCAGGGACCCTAAATTCAACTTCTGATGTGTTTGTAGGAGGAAGAAAGGGAAGTTCAGATATAGAGGCACAAAAGATGAACATGCGGCCATGTGAGGAAAGAGGCAGAATGTGGAAGCAGGTAGCCACCAGCTAAGAAATATGGAGGAAGGCTGCAGCCACTTCAGCTAGAAGAGGGAACCATCTGGCTCCCCCAGAGAAGAGGGAGCATGACAAACTAACACTTTGGTTTCAGATCTGCAACCTGCAGAACCAGGCAGGAATGCATGTCTGTTTGGAGTCACTCTTTGCGGCAGCCCCAGGAAACCAACAGGGGATCTGTCAGGGAAAGAGGCTGGACTATGCTGAAGGTGGGGATGCAAACTTTTACAAATTAGAAAGCAATCACCACCACAACATCAACAACTGATTTGCCAAAATTAACTTGTTAAAGACACACGAAATCACAGCTGTTGAGATGGAGCCCTTTGGGAAACTGAGGGTTGCTGCTTCTAGGTGTTCAAGGAACAGCAGATGTTGCCACGCTGAACCTTCCCTGTCTTGCCTCTCTTCGCTACACCCAAGACACGTGAGGGTGAGACACGCTAATCATAAAGAAGTCCACCATTCCTTCATGAAATTTGACCCTCCTGAGGCTGGAGAGGTGGTTCTGCAGTTAAGAGTACTTGCTGCTCCTGAAAAAGATTGGAATTTGGGTCCCACATGACAGCCCACAGTCACCTGTAACTCCTGTTATAGGGGATTTGACACCCTCTTCTGGCATCTGTAGGTACCCACACACATGTGGCACATATACATACATGTAGACACTTGCATGTGAGCATGAAATTTAAAGAAATTAATTTATTTCTTACAGTAACTGGCCAAGGAGCCGGGTTTTGGTCATTCTTGAAGCTGCTATGTCTAGAACCATTGTTATTTGGTTAGAGTTGCTTCAGAAATGTTCCTCCATTCCAGGACATGGATACTGGAACTCTTTGGAGCAATGGGCACTCCTCTGTGTCACCAAAGGAAATAACCTTTGCATTCTTACCACACCCCGAAGAGCATGGGGAAACAATAAATAAGGTAGGAGGAGATCCAGGTGACATGTTTAAAATTCTTTTTGCAACATGAGAAAATAATGGCAGTGTCTGTTAGTTGTTCTACATTTGAGTTTATATCCTTCACTCTCGGCTAAAGCTACACGGGAGAAATGTAGATGAGCAAAGGGTTCATTCACCAGGAAGAGACAAGCAGAAGTTAATCTTGTCTGCCGTGATCTTCCATTCTGCATGGGATCATGTGATTATATTTCAAGGATTCAAGTTCATTTCTGGGGCAGATGTTATATACATGAGTTTGATTGCAGCTATCCTTAGGGTTAGGACAAGAATCTTTCAGCCACCCTGATGGTTTTTCAGCCAAGGTTCTTCATAATTAGTCTCCTCAAAGGATTTTAGACTCTTGATACAGCAGAGATGTGGAATAACCTTGTAGAAGTTGCTGGCTAGGGCTGAGCATCACACGATGCTGGGGGAGAATTTTCTAGACTTATTCTTTGGTGTCATAGAGGTGATTTATTAGCTTATTTGCCCAATATAATCTTATTAAGTCACTAATCCGTGAAAATTTCTCTGCTAGGTAGGTTCTGAGGTAACTTGAATTTGTCTCCCTCTCTGGGGAAGAGCACTCTAAGGAGGAGTCTGTGAAATCCTCACACAGGGAGGATTTTCTTTTCTTCCAGTAACATGATGGGGTTGATGTCTGCTTTTCAGCATCTGTCAAGCTTCCAGAGCAAGTCAGATAGTGCGGAGAAGAGGATTCCATCCGTGCTGGGTATTTATAGCACTGAGTAGGTCTCCCCACAGCCCTCTCTTCTCATCCCTACCGTGGCCTGCGGACACGAAAGCCATTTAGGTGAACCATAAAACACTCCTGGACAATTCTTCAGTGTGCAGAAGGAGGTAGCAGATCACTGAGATGAATTGATGCGGGGGCTGTCAGAGCTTAGGAAAGGGAGCGCCTAATATTTAAGGGACTGTTAAACTCCCATGTGCTCGGGACCTATGAATCTAGAGATTCATCAACTTGGGACTCTCTACCTGCATTTATCAAAGTCATGCTTTCTTCCAAGTGCAGATGGCGGACAGAGCCAGACAGCTCTGCTCAGGTGAGAAAGGATGTCTTTCACCACCAAACAGGGAGGGTTGCCTTGCAGGAGTCCAGAGTGCATGAGTCCAGGCATCTGCTGTCTTGGTATATTAATGATGCTTTTCTCTTCAGTAACCCACTGACCAGGATTTTAGGTCAGACACAGTTTCCCCATTTCCTTACCAAAGGGATATGCTGAGGCAAGGGTTGGTCTCTGTCCTCTGTCTTTGAGAGTATAGACCCTGAGCACTGTCTGGTGGGCCCCTGCTCTATCCTCTGTCTCTTATGAATTACTACAGATTACTGTATACATGGACTTTGAGCCTCCATTTTGATGGGCTAGAAATGAACTTATCTCTGATCAGAGCTATGCTGAAATTGTAAGACACGGTTCTCAGAAATTATGTAAGAGGTATTATGTTGTTCTTTCTGATTTGTAATACCTAAGGAAAGAGCACAGACATTTGGAACAGGGAAGGGCAAACCCTGTTCTTTTTTTTTAAAGAGTCACATAGTGAGTTTATAAGCCACATATGGCTACTAGTGCATATTCTTCCCCTGTTAGAGCGCTTTAAGAATGCAAATACCTTTGTGAAATTCTCTCTGTGAAACTGGTCACAGACTGGATTTGTCCTGTGCACGAGAGTCTGCCATCCCTTAATCTGGAGCAAGGCCAGATCTGGAGCATGCAACCCAGTCTGATGAAGCTATTTGCACCAGTGTTGGTAATTATCTGATGGTCACAGCATGCCTAACAGAGCCCATTTATTTTATGGCTCATATGCAAAAATGGAGTCTTTCCTTGGAATTTGCTTGTATTCAACTTTCAAGCTAATAAGTTAGGCTGCCACAATTTCATGAATGATGAGCAAATTCACAAAAATGCTCATTTAGAGCAAAAGAATAAGCCAGGATATAAGTATCTGATACTTGTCAGGCAGTCACCAATCCTGAAAGATAACAAAGAATGCTAGATGATGTCTGCACCCACACTGGGTTGCATTGGGTAAGTGTACCCCTAAGATTATGAAAAAATCCTTAATGAAGTCACAGACATGCTTGTCTTCTGAAAGAAAAATACGGCACTTAGAATCTTACTTCTAGACCTCCACCAGAGCAGACCCAAGGCAGCGACCTCCATAGGAGCAAGTACAAGGAAGTAACCACCAAGGGAGTAGGCCCAAGCCAGAGACCTCTGCTGAAGCAATCCCAAGGCAGCAACTTCAGCGGGTGTATCCCTAAGCAACCAACCTCCATGGGAGCAGGGCCCAAGGACCCCGGGGGATTGCAGAGTGATCCCCAGGAGTGATGAGCGACCTCCAGAAACACTGAGTGACCTCTGGGGTGACTAGAACATTGGCCCTGTCTGTTCCACAAGGAACAACCATCTGAGCCTTGCACCTGGAAGATTGATCACCAGAGTCACAGTACCAACTACACCAATCAGAGGAAAAGATGGGTAGACAAGGTAAGAATACACACAACACCACAAAAAGCAACACAAAACCAACAAAAACTAGTGGTCCCCAAATAGCAAGACTTGAACACCCCAATATAGATGAAGCAGAAGAAAATAAACTAAAAAAATAACTTTAGGAGAATGTTTGAGGCCCTTAAAGAGGAAATGAAAAAAATCTCTCAAAGAAATGGAGAAAAAGACTAACAAAATATTGGAAGAAATTAAAGAAAACCAAGAAAAAGCAATCAAACATGAAATTAATGATTCAAGACTTGAAAATTGAAATACAATGAAGAAAACACAAATCAAAGAAATTATAGAAATGGAAATTATGAGAAAACAATCAGGAACCACAAATGCAAGCATAAAAAGCAGAATACAAGGGATGGGAAAGAGACTCTCAAGCGCTGAAGATACAATAGAGGAAATGGACTCATCAGTCAAAGGAAACATTAAATCTAACAAAATTTAACACAAATTATCTGGGAAATATGGGACACCATGAAAAGACCAACCCTAAGAATGATAGGGCTAGAAAGAGGAGAAGTTCAACTCAAAAGCACAGAAAATACATACAACAAAAGCATAGAAGAAGACTTTCCCAACCTAAAGAAAGATATGCATATGAAGATACAAGAGACTTACAGGAGACCAAATAGATTGGATCAAAAAAAAAAAGAAAAGAAAAAAAAAAGGCCGCTCACCACGTAATAACCAAAACACTAAACATGCAGAATATAAAGAAATAATATTAAGAGCTGCAAAGGAAAAAAGCCAAGTAATACATAAAGACAGACTGAACAGAATTACACCTAACTTTTCATTGGAGACAATGAAAGCCAGAAGGTCGTGGTCAAGCGTTATGCAGATATTAAGAGACCGTGGATGCCAGCCCAGACTACTATACCCAGAAAAACTTTCAATCACCATAGAAGGACAAAACAAGATATTCCATGACAAAAC
>LOEQ01003110.1:16786-32545 GCA_001685075.1 Bramus lutescens | reverse complement strand
TTTCATGATGACCTAGGAATAAGTGGCACATGTAATGAGGATCTGAATTTCATGTAGAATGTGGGAGAAGAGAAGGATCCTACCGGGAAAATGTTTGATGTCATTAGGCAATAATAACTTGTGTGTCTATTTCTCTTTGATCTTTACACTTCAGCATCTTCAGAAAATATGGTCATTTTTCTTTATATTTGTGAAGGGTGTGCCAGGTAAATAGTTCAAGATCAAACTGCTGGAGAACAAAAGAGCAGGGTCTCCACATCTGGGGGCTCTGGTCTCCCCTCCACCCTTGCGTCTTACTACTTGTTACAACCCCATGAAAATCACTGCTTTGAATAAAATTATGTCTCCTTTTATCAAGTAATTGGGCTTATATAATCATGATTTCCCACATTGCCCTGGCTGTTAGAAGTCTGAGTCAAATTTGTTAGTTTATTCCACTGACAATATTAATCTAGGTGGTTAATGTGTTTGACATAGTTTCTTCTAAAGTTGCTTAGCTTTTCTGCCTTTTGTAAATTGCCTTTTGGGCTGCTTCTCTTTTGTTGTAACCACTTTAATAACCCCTGAAAGCAAACAAATATCCTCTTTAAATTAGTAAAATTGGAAATCTAGCAGTTCAAACTATTGCCTTGTATAGGGTGGATCAGTCTGATTATTCCCCTGGCCAGTGGGGGGTGGGGTGGGGGGACGGAGAGAATACCAAATCAAGTAAAAGGTATCACATGAACTGCCACTCCCCAAAATAGGCATTATGAATTTTTCTGAGTTATTGGTATTTAAACATAATAATTAATCTTAATCACTAGAAAATACTTAAGAGAAATTCATTTTAACTACTAGGAAATACTTAAGAGAAATTTGGCATGGTTTGGAGAAAAAAACTTAAGAGGTGGTGTACACGAAATACTATCCAACAATCTAAAGAAAATATACAGAATCAGAAACCAGAGTAGTCAGTTTTCTGTCACTCTGACAAGAATACCTGAGCTAATCAGCTTATGAAGAAGAAAGGGGTATTTTAACCCTCGATCTGGAGTTTTCAGTCTCTGTCATGTTGGGGCCTGAGGCAGAGCATTTGCTGAAGTAATCAATTTCATGCTGGGAGCAGTGGTACAGCTTGCTTCCTGGCAGTTTGAAAACAACAAAAGAGACAGGAAGGAGTTGAGGCCACACCCTCCTCAAGGATACCATCCCAAAGCCTATCTTCCTTTTAGTAAGCTCCACCTCCTGAAGGTCTGTCCCTTCCCAGTAGTCCTACAGGGTGGAGAAAAGGTGAAAACTGCCTTTAACAAGCAGCCTGGGAGAGGCCCTTATGCAAACCACAGCAGTCATGAACGGTCAGGCAACTGGAATCTGAAGTAGGAGGATGTGTGGAAGAAGCAGAGTTAAGTTGGCTGACTGGGTGCTGTCATTAGTGCCACAAGCTGTCAACCTGCTCTTTACTACACCTCCTCCTCCCTGGGAACTCTCAAGAGTGGCCCACAAGGGTGGTCTCGCACCACAGCATGCCAGACTCATGGCTGACTGCTGGGACCAAGGCCCACAGTGGCCTTGTTTGTAATTCCAGTACTTGGGAGGCTGAGGCACGAGGTTTGCCAGTCTGTGCCACAATGCAAGACCTTCCCACAAAATAAGCAGACAGAAGTTAAAAAACCAAATACTAGTAAAAATGCTGGGGATAGAATAAAAGTTGGTCACCCAAAGGGGATAGTAACGTAGGACAGGCAAGACTTGCTACCAGAGGCGTGAGGAACAGAGGCCTGTCCTTCCAACATTTCCCAAAAACAACAGAAGAGGGAGCTCAAGAAAGATCAAAAATGATAAAAAAAAAAAACTTGGGTACCAGCCTGATGCAA
This sequence comes from Bramus lutescens, assembly GCA_001685075.1. NCBI lineage: Eukaryota > Metazoa > Chordata > Mammalia > Rodentia > Cricetidae > Bramus > Bramus lutescens. The sequence continues at coordinate 30,689 of LOEQ01003110.1, read as the reverse complement.
AAGAGAACACAGACAAATGGGCAGAAAAATAAACCACAAAGAAGTTTCAAAGTCAAATATGGATAATGAAAGTGTACCGAAGGAGATGCCTCTGAATTAAATCAAAACTATATCATGCTTTTCAGAAACCAGCAGGAGCAATTAAGAACAGACAGCATAAACGGCATATAAACCATAAGCAGACAAATGCACAAGTAGATGAAACAATTCAAGGGAAGCTTTAAAATAGAAGAAAGAAATATCTCTGGGAAACTTTGAATCTAGATGATGTGTAAGATCAAGTAAACAGAACAAATAATGCCTGAGAAAAAAATAGAAGAGAAGAGAAAGTTTAAAAGCATAAAGAAGTAAAGAATGTGATAAAACTGTTGAAAATATTGGGAAAGAAAATGAAGAAAAGGAGGTGGAGGAAGGTAGAGGAGGAAGAGGGAGAAGGGAGGAAGAACAATAATGAAGATGACAACAACGAAAACCTAAGCTATAGGGGCTGGATAGGTAGGTGGCTCAGGTTAACTGTGCTTCCTACTCTTCCAAAGGACCATAGTTCAGTTCCCAGAACCTGCATTATATGTGCATTACTTCAGCTCCATGGAATGTGGTATCCTCTTCTGTAATCTATGGACAGCCACACATGTGTACCCAGCACCTCACCCCTCACACACCTATTGGTCCAGACTTTCTTCAAAGCAGAAAGTGAAAACAGAACATGCGAACTTTACCCAAATTAAAAACCTAAAATAAACAAAATATGAAAAGAGTATGTCATACCTGTGGAGTGTTGACCCAGAAAGACTCCTTCAAGTAAAGGCGAGGCACGTTCCTGTCAGCAGTGGGGAGCTGGCTAGCGAGGAATGTGCTGGCCATAATATGGGAGAAGAAGACTTAGAAGTTTGGGACTGGGAGGAAATAAAAAAAAAAGGCAGTTCTGGTGTCCTGCACAAAGCAGATAATAAGAGCCTGATGAGCAGTGGGTAGCTCAGAGGCAGGAGGAGAAGGCCAAGAGTTGACAGGAAACCATCCTCAATCTGCACACATTGGAAACACTCTTTCCCTAAGCCCTACTGACATATTTGGAAAATGAGCTTCAACCAATCAAGATGGCGAGAGAGAGACCAACTAAAGGACTGCTGGTAGACACTGTTAAACCTCCAGTGACCTGGAAGATGAAGGTTAAATGGCTCAGTCCCCAGAACCCACATTGAAAGAGAAGCTAGACATTGTGACATGCCCTTAGAATCCCAGCCCTTGGGAGGTGAAGAGTGCTGAACACAGCCTAGCCTATCCGGTGAGTTCCAGGGCAGTGAGAACCTAGCACATGGTGTATAGTTCCTCTTGAAGTTGGTCTCTGACCCTGTCCATATACTTGTACACACACACACACACACACACACATGCACACTCATGTACACATGCACACATACTCATACACACAAGAAACCTTTTTTCAAGAGAAGAAACTTTGATACATACTGTAATGAGAATCTTGAAGGCATAGTGTAAGTGAAATAGAGCAGCCCAAATAAGTCACATACTATGAAGTTCACCTCTGAAAGTTATCTACAGGAACAGAAAGTACGACAATGGCTGCTAAGGCTTTTGGGAAAGGAGATTTAGGACTCCATATCAGTAGAAAAAGTCAGCTTTGAGAGAGAGAGAGAGAGAGAGAGAGAGAGAGAGGTGGTGAAGGTGAGTGAACAATAAAAAGAATGCACTTATACCCATGAACCGTTCTCTTTAAAATGGCAAGTTTCATGTTGTATTTTCAAAAGTAATTAAAAGAGGCATAAGCAAAAGCCATTTTTTGGATGAGGGTATCAACATGAAAGCATCTTAGTGATCAGACCATGAAGAAGGTGGTTATTATAAGCACAGAAGGACCTGGGTTACACTTGGCAGCTGGAGGTTGCTGTGACAAAGGTACAGGAAGGGAGCTGTGAGGTGGAAAAGGGAAGCATTGACGTAGGCGAAGGCTTGAGTTTAACATAATAACTTTATGCTTCTGACTTGTGTGCTTTCCTATATCTCTGAGTTACTTTGAAAAGAAAAGGCAAAAGAACAGAAGATGCATGTTATGAATGGAACCAGATACTGATATGGAATTAATTACATCTCCACGTGACTTGTTGTAGCCAAACTGTAGGTCTTCATTGATAAAGTGAACATTTTATTCTTGCTCATCTATTGGGCCTTACTCTCATGGTTTTATTCAGCTGTGGACTCCGTCCTAGGGATCCATAACACAGAACTGCAGACGGTGGAAGGGTTCTGAGTTCTGAGTCAATGACCTTCCCGTTGCTCTGCTCTGGGCAACCTTTATCTTCCTTGCCTTCCCTGTCCTAATGTTTGTGACTGAGGACGAACCCCTGTGAATCCAGCCTGAATTACATACACTTGGTAATTATATACCAAGTGTTTGTAATCCAGGGTTCCGTTCCCAACAATGAAATAGATCAAAAAACCATATATTCTGAATATGTGCACTTTTCTTATTACCTGAACAATGAAACACGTAGCTACTTGCATAGAATTGGCACTGTCATAAGTCTGTAGGCAGTCTAGAGATGATGAAGGTCTGCAGGAGGATTTCCACAGGTTCCAGGACATGTCATCATTTTTCATAAAGCACGTGAACACTCAAGGATGCTGGTGTCTGGGGAGTTCTAAAGTAAACAGCCTGAAGAGAAGGGGATGAATGCACCTGGGACGTTTAAAAAGAAGAATGAATGGTTTTCATTTTAGATAATCAAGTACAAGAAAATAGTACCCTAGAAACAAAAGTCACATTTGCAAATGAATTTTCCTTTCTGTTAAATCTTACAAACTGTCGTTCTATAGCCGGCAGTTTTTCTGTGCCCCCTCCAGTCCCCTGGAACGTTTTCTATCCCTCCTGCAGGTCCCTGCAGCCAGGCTTAATATTAATTGTAATTGCTTGGCCGATGGCTCAGGCTATTGCTGGCTAGCTCTTACATATCAATCAACCCATATCTAATAATGTGTGTTCCACCACGTGGCTATGTGGCATTTCCTATTCTCGAGCACAACTTACTGCTCCAGCCACTCCCCTGCTTCTTTCTTGACCTCGCCCTTCTTCACCTGTATCTCTGCTTGGATTTTCTACCTAACTATATTCTGCCCTATCATAGGCCAAAGCAGTTTTATTCATCACCCAATAAAGGCAACACATATTCTCAGGATACAGAATCCCATATCGTCATTAGATAAATTTTGTGCTGTAACTAAAGCTAAGCCTAAGAATCATCTTCAATTTTGTTTCTTTGAGAGGCCTGGGCATGCTTGATGTTTTGTATCTTTTCATGATGGCATCCTCTTCCCCCGTCCCACTGGCCACATACATAAATCAATTTCTACTTCTTTCCAGGTCACTGGGTTTAAACCTGAGTAAAGAGTTACAAATAATGTCTTAAGACACCAAGATGTTGATGACTGATAGTGGATCTAGAAACAACAGATATCCCCCAGTAGAGCAGAAGTATCGTATTCCAGACAGCAACAGAGAAACTGACCAGAAGACAGACGTTCTTCTTGTACATACTGACGTAAGGAAGGGCCCAAGGGCCAATAACAGGCAGAAGCTGGCTGTGCCAGAAGCGGTATCAAGTTCACTAGCAATTCCTGCTGTCAGCATTTACCAATACTGAGTAAAGCTAAGCAGAGTGAAACTGGGTGCAGCTAAGTACCCAGAGTGGCAAGCGTCCTCACAAATCAAGTAGGGCGAACTCAAAGTGCGGGGCACTTTTTGATCTCCCGGATAATGGCTAGAGACACTGCCAAACAAACCATAGTGCGTGGACAGCCTCATTGCAAAAAGTCATTGAGACCCAATGTCATCAGGGCCACGATTGAAAAGCTATCTTTTGGCCTCTGGTAAATAGAAATCATCAGTAAATGACCCAGTTTTCATTAGGCAAGAGAAACTTCTTTCTCATCAGAGGGAACTAGATAGAGACAAACACTCAACCTGGACAAGGCCGGGCCAGGTGTGTGCTCTGGTGTGCATTTCCCAGCCTTGCTTCCATTTCTGTCCTGATCCTGTGTGGGGGAAGGGAGAGGATAGCAGAGAAAACAAAAATCAAGAGACTGAAGAGCCAGAGAAACCATGCGCATCCACCCACTTTCCCCTCCCACTCTAAGAGAATAAGGGGATGACTTTTCTGGAGCTTTTTGGCAATTGGTGGATTTGAATTCTAAATGTCATCTTGAGATGTTTGTAGAGCTAAGTAAGCTTAAGAGTGGCCTGAACTAACATTTCGCTAATACATCCCTTCTTAAAATACTAGCAACACACATTGTAAAGGGGATAGCACAGAGAAAACTTTACATCTAAACAAGTGGCTAACAGTTATGTTAGCATGAGTGCATGCTTCGGATTCTAGAATTTTATCATTGTATGTGCCACAGCACACATGTGGAGGTCAGAAGACAATCGGTAGAGTCGTTTCTCTTCTTCAACCGTGTGGGTACCAAGGACTGAACTCAGAAATTGAGGCTTGCATAGCAAGCGCCTTTACCTCATGATTCTCCTTTCCAGCCCTGCTTTTAATTTTTTTTTTGAGACAGGGTTTCTCTGTGTTGCTTTGGTGCCTGTCCCTGTTTGATCGAGAACATCTGGTCCGACCGGAGTTTGAGTGTTTCTAGGTGGAGCCTGTGCCTCCGAGTGCTGGGATTAAAGGCGCGTGCCACCACTGCCCCGCTCCCGCTTCTGACTTTTAACATGTATAGTAGAACAACCAAATATGATTAGATTATATTTGAGCTCTTCAGTATTGAAGGTAAGGACATGTGGGATCATTCAGGATACTGTTCAGTAGCTGTGTCCCCAATTATGAGTGAATTTTACTCTCCCATACTTAGTTAATGCTAGGAACTGCTTTGACCAATGAAGTGTCAGTGAACAGGGCTTTGGCAGAGCTCCAGAATGCACCCGTGTCATTTAGTCCACTAATCTGGAGAATGATAGGTGGGGCTGACTCAAGCTTAGGCTCAAATAAACACAGATAGAACCCATGGGACTGCATGTGCAGCTGGATCTAAGCCTGTGGCCTGAAGCAGGGCTTCTTGCCTCCATCCAGCCTAGATCAGCTAAGCACAGTGTGCCTGAGCACTGTTAGAAAGAACATCGTATGGCTGAAAAGCTATCAAAGTGTGATGGTTTGTTACACAGCACCCTAATATCTCCAGCAGGGATTGGTCACTGAGCCCTTAGGATTTCTCTTTGAAATGAATTCCCTAATTCAAACAGAATGCTGGCATGGGTTGCTACAGTGTCATTTTCCCTCTTAAAGGGTTAATAGCCATTTAGCCTTTAATTTGAGTTGCTGACCAAAATACATGTTTGGTAAACATGAAGTGACTGTATGGGGGCAGATGTTTGTAGGAATTAAAGTCTATTAGGTACTGAGATAGATTTGGAGTCATTTTAGAATGTTTATAGTCATGTAAGTGAGAGTGACCCTGATTAAGAAGGTGGTTCAATTGAGCTGGGTGTAGTGGCGCATGCCTTTAATCTGAGCACTCAGGAGGCAGAGGCAGGTGGATCTCTGTGAGTTCAAGGCCAGCCTGGTCTACAGAGGGAGTTCCAGATCAGGTTCCAAAGCTAAACAAAAACCCTGTCTCAAAAAACAAACAAATAAATAAATAAATAAGAAAGCTCAGTTGTATGTGGACTTTGAGGTACAATAAGCTTTCCGTTGGAAAGCAATTGGGGGCAGCAGTCTGCTGCATTATGGGAAATGGTTGAGAGTCTTCAGTCCATCAGTCTTTGCATTTCAAGACATTACTTGTGTCTGCCTTTTGAGGTTAGGGATGTGGCAAAGCGACAAAGCAGCAAGCAGGCTGGGGACTGATGAACTCCTGAAGACACCTTATCAATTCATCGCAATCAGAAACCTCATTTATGCAAAGTGAGGAATAATTCAATTACATCTTAATTGTGACCTCTCCCAACTTAATTGAATTTCAACATTTAGGTCCGTGTTGAAGAGCAGAGTCCATTTCTTCTAGCAAGGTTTTATTATTTCAAAGTGGATGTCCTTCTGGGCTGGGAGAGAGCTGACGTACAGTGCTTGCAGTGTACGTGTGAAGTCCTGCATTCAGTCCCCAGAAGCCACGTGAAGAAAGATCCAAGTGGTGGCATGCCTTTACAGTTCAGGTCCCTGAGAGGCAGAGACAGGCAGAACCCTGGGGCTCACTGACCAGCCGGCCTAATCCAACCAACAAACCCCAAGCCATATGAGAGACCTTGTCTCAAAAATCAACTTGAACAGTATCTTGATCAAGGTTGACCTCTGCTCCACATGCCCATATGCACAAATGTGCACATGCATTAACACACAGACACACACTAATAATCCACATGCACCACACAAGAAGAGTGACAGACAGAGCCCAATGTGAATGATCCACTAAATGAAACTGCGTTAGATTTTTCACAAACATATGGACAGAGTTCCAACAGGCTTGGGAAGGCTATTAGGTGTGTATACAGTGAGTCTAGCTTGCGATGGTGAGTTTGCACATAGAGGCAGATAGGGAAAAAAGATGCTGAGGGATACTGGGAGAGCTGGGAGGAGCCTCGGGTGCTGAGGGATGCTGGGAAGAGCCTTGGGTACTGAGCAATGCTGGGGACTGGGAGGAGCCTTGGGTACTGAGAGATGCTGGGGAGAGCCTTGGGTCCTGAGGGATGCTGGGAGAACTGGGAGGAGCTACAAGTACTGAGGGATGCTGGGAGGAACCTCAGGTGCTGAGGGATGCTGGGAGAGCTGGGAGGAGTCATGGGTACTGAATGAGACTTGTCCTGGGTTTGAGATGTATTACTGCTTCCTGAGGATGAACAGAACAAAATGGTCCCCCAAAACAGGATGAAGTTGAGACTCAGAAGAATCTGAGAATACTAGGATTTGAAGTCACTTGTGGGGATAGTCCAAGCTGCCTCTGTGGAGACAGAAACCCACAGAGAGCCAGGGATCCTGTCTGACACTGCACTGGGAGTGATCCCAGGACCAGAGCTCATCTGGATTCTCCCATCCTTAATTCTAGGTGCTTTCTAGATAGGAAGAAGATGGGAGAAGCTTGTGATTGGAAGTTACTGATGTATGTTTGTGCATAACCTGACTGATCCACAGAGGAAAGAGGAAACAGCTCCATTTCCTTTGCTGTGACTTCATGAGCCTGTTGTCATTACAGTTAAAATAAGGGGTAGTGGCTAGAGAAATGACTCATCAATGAAGGGTGCATACTGCTTGTGCACAGGACAGGAGTTTGGGTTCAAGTACCTGTGTTTAGTGGTTTACAACTGCCTATAATTCCAGGGAATCTTACAGCGCCTTCTGGGCTCTGCAGACACCTGCACAGACACAGAGATATTCACGCACAAGTATGAATGAATGAATGAATGAATGAATGAATGAATGAATGAATGAATGTATGCTAGAGTTCAAACATTCAGGTCTGAAGTGCTGGAGAAGAAAAATAAGACGCCTTACAGCTTTGTATGAGACAGCCAAGCTGACCAGATACGAGGAACGAAGGAACGATAGCGCTCTGGAAAGGCAACAGAGCAGGCATCTGCAGTGGCTTCCCTGCTGGCTCCCTTGGGAAGCATGACAACACAACACATCACTGCCCTTTCCCCTGACTTTTCCAACCTTGCAGGCAGCTACACCTTTGTACACATTCTAGTATCCAGTGTGTGTAATTGCAACAGGCTGAATTACCAGTAAGGACAGCCTCTGAGAAAGCCTCTGCCTGTTCCAGGAAGGAGTCCGCCCCAGGGAGGATTAAGACAACAGTAGGCTAGATTGACAAGGCCAGGTGCTAGAGGCAATCCTTCACCCTAGGTCCTCAGCTCAGTTTGCCCTCCACTGGGGTGGGGGTGTGGGGGAGCGTACTTTGCTTCCCTTAGTCGCCTGTTGATGAAGTCTGACATTTTTGCTCTAATTGTTCTGGAATAGGAATGCCTTTCCTTCGAGAGCAAAAGAAAGGGAAATGAACGTGGTTTAGATTTGAGGGGGTTGAGGGGAAAGGCACAGCTGCCCATCCAGAACAGCAGGTAGGAACCCATTAACGATCTCCTTTGGGGCTCTCCCTAATCATCATCTTGCCTGTCCTGAAGCCCCACAGTCCCCACCAGGACCTATTCTGAGCTGCCCTAGTTACCCAATGTGAGACCATGCCTGACAAGGCAGTGTGGTTGTCTGGGTCTAGAGAGCATGCCAGTGCCTGCTGGCAGGTGACAGTTATGTAAGCATCCCACCAGCACCCGAGTGGAAACAATGCCTCAGTGCTGATGAGAGAAGAGAACATGCCAGCGGCAGCATGGGGTACACACGCACACGCACGCACACACACACACACACACACACACACACACACTAGCCTGTAGGAAATATTCTCCAGTGTAGTGATTTTTATTTGATTTTTTTGCATTGTCAGAAAAATAGGAGAAAAGGTTCCTTCATCTATTAGACTTGGGGTGCCCTAAAATACAATGTGCTTCGGCCTTGGCTAAGCTGGGGAGAGGGGTGCTTATTTTTATCATTGTTTATCTTTTAGTCTCATTCCGAGTGGCGAGTGCTTTGTCTGTCTTTCTCAGTGAAGCGAGGACAGGCTGATTGGCCCTCTGGGTGTCCAGGAATAAGAGGTTGTCCATCCACTCTGCGAACACATCCATTGGGGAAGAGAGAGCCCAGACAGCCTGTGACCAGAAAACACCCCTCCTGTGGTGGCCTTCTGCATGTTCTCCTCTCAAGATGGAGGGGTCTGAGGACTGACTCCCAAGGACATCCAGCCTGGCCACGGAACATGGGCTGTAGTCTTTAAACCACGCAGACAGAGAACACAGTAAAAATGGGTTCCTAAATACATCAGAAAGAGTAAGCTGGGACAAGATGGAGGCAGAAAAGGTTGGGAAGTGGATGGTCGAGAGGGAGGGCACATTGGTTTTCTTTTCTTGAGAGCTGTTTTTACCTGGAAAACAAGTAGGCCAGAAGAGTGGACCAGGGATCTGGAAAGACGGCTCGGCTCAGTGGACAAGGACACTTGTTATATTTACGGAGGGCTGGTATTGGCTCCTGACACCCATACTGAGCAGCTCGCAACTCCCTGTGACTCTAGTTCAAAGCTCTCTGTATACCAACAGAAGAACTCTAAACAAATGGTTTTTTTTTCCAAAACACTGGCTTAAGGAAGACCATTCACACAGCCATGGGGTGTGGCACCCTGAAATGTAGTGAATTTCCCATCTCATGTTGGCGTGTCCCTGTGCGTGTACCCATCTCATGATGGCATGTCCATGTGCATATACCCATCTTGTGATGGCGTGTCCATGTGTGTGTACCCATCTCATGATGGCATGTCCATGTGTGTGTACCTGTAAGCATGAGTGCCTTCACTCATGTCTGTGCCCATGGAGGCCAGAGGTCAATGTCCAGTTCTTCCTCCATGATCTCCACCTTATATTTTGAGATAGGGTCTTTCACTGAACCTGGCACCTGCCAGTTTGTCTAGACTGGATGACCATGAACCAGGTATCTTCCTGTCTCTGCCTCCCCAACACAGCTGCTGGGTTCATAGCAAGCTCTTTCCCAGCTGGACCATCTCCTGGCCCCTCAGGTACCATGTTTTAGAATTGTCTGGTAGAAAAGATATTAAAAATTATATTCCAGTGCAAAAGGAAAGACAAGTCTTCTTTGTCAAGAGCAAGATGGCTCAGACAACAGAAATAGCACTTAGCCTGGATCTCCCTGTTCTTCCCAGGGACGGTGGGATATAAAGGGCTGAGAAATGAGCTAATAAACCCCATTGCAGGGCTTCATTACTCCTGAGGAACCAAAAAAGGACAAAGTCACCCTGTGGATGGAGTTCCTGAGCCACTTAAGACAGCCATGAAGGAAGCCTTGAGGAAGTCTCAACCAAACCCTTGGTCCATCCTTGAGCAGGAAAAAGCTGGTATCAGAGTGTAACACTGGGCTGGAGCAGCCCAGCTCAGAAAGCACCCACCCCCATGCTCTAGACCCAAAAGTCAGGCTTGGCTGGTGCAGCCTTGGGCACAGCCCTGGGGTGGATTTGAAGGATCAGCAGCCAGGTGGTCCTCCCTTGGCCTGATCCTGTGGTATAGAGACCAGAGTGGTGCATCTCCAAGGGTCTCCACCAGGATCTTAACTCTACTGAAAGGACGAAGGAGAATTGTAGAGTTAAAGAAACCAGGGTGAACTCGTGTGAAGAGAGGTGAGATGCCAAGAGCAATGGAATGTTCAAAGGAGGATAACATGCATGTCAGCACAATGCAGCTAAAGCCTAAGGAATTTAGGAGGAAGAAGACTCTTTTAAAGACATGTTCAGAGCATGAATAAGAAAGAGAAAACTGCGGACCCTTGCTTGGGAAGAACACTAAAATGTTTTTTTTTTGCACCTACTTAAAATACATTGACTATACCCCCATTGCATACTGAGAAACCTGCCCATCACCAAGGAGAAAAGTAAGAGAATATTTCCTCCTTTCATTCACATTTTATAGGACCATAGATTCCTTAAAGAGTCTGATCAAGCCATAGTTGAAGTATGGCTTAAAGAAGTCTGCTCAGTAAGCAGAAAGCAAGTGGAGAGATGGGGAGAGACAGGAGACAGAGAAAAGGAGTGGGCAGATTTGCTGGGGAAAATATGCTTATGAAATTTATAAGCCCCTTGAAAAGAGACATGTCTTTAATTTGTTTATTTCGTTACTCAAAGTTTGAGACTCCAAGTCTCAAACTCTTAATCCACAAGTATCTTTTCTAACAGGAGAGTGACTTTTTCAGATAAAGATGAATCGAACAAATATTCCCTAGAGTACATGGGGGAGGGAAGTAAGCTAACATAAGCCATTTACATCTGTGGATTGTAACAAATACCATCTCACAGTGCTCAGGGGTTCTATATAAATAACCACTGCCAAGTCACCGCCAAGTCTCACTCTGTCTCCTCCGAGAGTATATGGCAACCAGGACGTGTGCTGTGTAGATGATAACACAACATTTCTGGGGTAGGAGCACAGATAAACTGGCAAGCATATTAGTGATTGTCAGCAACAGACTGGGTACATTTAGAAGCAGAGATGCCATTTAGCAAGATAAACTAACCTGTCCCTTTGTGCCAGGCTAGCACACAATGGCAGGTTACAGGAATAGACCCATAATGGACCTATAATTGGGCAAAGAAATCATAGATGACTGTGTGTGCTGGACAGGGCAGTGAAACCTCACAAGGAGGCTGCCAGTATATGCATATGCAAATGTACAGTGGGTGAACTCAAGGACTTCTTCCCGGGAGTTGTTCACCTTCATTGGAGCTGCTTGCTCTGCCCGGGACTGGGGTGGGCTCAGAAAACGCGCATGGTCATGGCTGATGTGCTTGATCACGGCTGATAGATGGTACTTCCATTACACAATGGTTACAGCTAATACTGTTGCAAAGGAAAAACAAATAGAGCTAAAGTTCATGGATTTAAGGTTTTGTGAAATTTGTTAGTGAACAAGATACACGGAACATGATAATGTTGTTTTATTGCACACAGATTAAGGTATGTTTCCTATAATATGTGTGCTTACGGACACCTACCGTTTAAACAGTGCAGAGGCTGAATCTTTCCTGATGAGGAAGACAGGCTGATTAAGTATGAACTGAGGACAGTCCGACAGGCAGAACTACTTTAGCACGTCCGCGCCGTTTAAACAATTCAGAAGGGGGACGTGAAAAGGAGAGGCGTGTGTTCTCTGTGGCACTTGAGGGGAATGGGACATTTGAGTCCACATTGCAGGGAAAGGCTGACTGAGCTCAAAGAATTTCTTTTAACAGCTAATTGTTGAAAATAAATGTGTTTAGAAACTAAGGAACCTCTCCATTCCTGGGGTTTCCAAGCATATTTTCAACTGAACAACACATTCACTGAAAACATCTTACAGGATCATACTCATGATTTGCTTGGACTAAATGCACATTAAAGTTCACAGGGCTGCACAAACTTTAGTTGAGAGAATGGTTGGGGAACCTGGCCTTCCATCTCCTTCATGAAAAAAATGGAGTAAGCACTAAGGCTCTTGCAAATAAAAAAGTGTTTGTTTGATTCCAATACACTCTGAAAATTTAAAATTCATTTTTAGGACCCTTAATCAGTTAAGATAAGATATACTCTAGCAACTAACAAAACCCCAGATTTTTATGACTGCATACAGCTCACACTGCATGTATCTGTCTTCAGTAGAGCATCTTGATAAATACAGCCAAGGGCACCCAATGTCTTCTTCTGGTCCTCTTCTGGCCTCCTATCTCATAGATGTGCAAACATCACACACACACGCACATGCATGCACAAACACACATGCACATAGCCATGCATGCACACACATGTCCACACACATGAACACATGCTAAAACACAAGCACATGCACATACACCTACACACACACGCACACACACACACACAGAGTACAGTGTGCACTGATGCTCACAAGACCTTCTTTCCTTTTTGAAGCAAATCACAGGATCACTTAATCATGAGCTATGGGGAGAGGAAGAGACAGTGCATTTTTCCGTTTACCCATAGGAGAAAGGCAATCTGTGTATAAATGTGTGTATTCATGTACGTGCAGCTATGCATGCATGTGGAGATCAGAGAACAACCTCGGGAGTCATCCCTCAGGAACCATCCACCTCCTGTTTAAGACAGCCTCTCACTGGTCTGAAGCTCACTAAGCAGAGTAGATGGTTCCAGCCAGCGGGACAGAGTCTACCTGTCTCTAACCCAGCGCTTGGGTTACACAAGACATTGCACACTACTGGGTTTTTATGTGAGTTGTAAGAATCAAACTCAAATCTTCAGGCTTGTGTGGCAGGCACTTCACGAACTACCTCCCCAGCCCCTGAGAAAAACAGTTATAATGAGCAATAACTCAGGCTGATTAAATTATGAATACATTCAAACTTTCACAGAGCTAAACAAAACAACTGGAAAGTCACACTGCTTCCTCTGCTGGGGCTGGAACTGTCCCTACTGGGAACATTCTCGTCAGCCCCGAGAAAGAGGCAGCTTCTCCTTTCTGTGTCAATTTCTGGAAAACAAGAGCAATCTTTCTATATCTCAGGATTATTGATTCAGTGCCATGATACAAATGCAATTTCCTATAACATTCCAATAATCACAAGAATGGAATAACTAACAAGTCTTCTCCTCCTCAAACCAGATCCCCAGTGTGTTGGATGCATCTTTTGTCATTATTTTAATATCCTCTTGTGTGGTTTAATATCCTCTGAGCTATCCTCCATGTTTTCTAAAGAAGTTGTTCAAGGTAGTTAGTTGTCCTATTCCATGTCGCACAGGCCTGAGACCCACAGAGAGTGTTGTGAGGATACCCAGAGCTGGTGTCAGGTTCAGCAACAGTCAGTCCCAGCTCCTAAGCTATAGCAAGCCATCCATGCCCTCCTCTGCTTTTCGTTTGCCTCTCACCCCTATTTCAATCACCCTACTCAGCGCTGGCAAGAAGAACAGCGAGGGTAGGCTACTTGGGACCTCATATGCAGAGCCCTCTTGTCAATCTGCCAGTCAAAAATAGCTCTGCTTCACTGGCCTGTCCCCATGAAGAGGTCAGGGGAGAGAGGCTGGGCACATGAACCAGAGGGTTTGAGTCACAGTCAGCCCAGATGTTCCGGACACCTGCATTCTGTGTGAAGATGGCTGTGGAGTAAGTGTGGCATCCAGGAATGTGGGCCCAGGTCCACTTGCACCCAGTCAGGGGAAAGTCCCTTCTGCAGGAACTGACTGTGACTTGGAAGGTGAAGTGGAAAGTCTGGAGGCACAGGTCAGGGACAGTATGGGGTAGAGACAGATCCCAGGCTCTGCCTGCCAGTTATG
>LOEQ01003109.1:119220-131869 GCA_001685075.1 Bramus lutescens | reverse complement strand
TCTTTATTAACCAATGAAAGTAACACATAGACAGATGACCCTCCTACACCATCCGTCCTTGTTCATCACCTAATAAACATGGAGGTGTTGACACTATCGTGAATGTGATACTCAGTTTGCTCCTCTCATATGGAACAAAATTTGAAGTCTAATAGGAGGCTGAACTTAATAAGCTGGTCTCTGAGTATTCTCCATATTTGTAAGAATCGTTGATTAACTCGATTTAGGAAGGTTTCTCTTTAAAAGAAAAATAGTAAGAGCTACAGTAATGTCACAAAGTTCAGCCGTTGGTCCCCTCAGCCTTTGGCTCTGAAGAGTAGCTAAGCTGCCTGTCCTAAGAAGATGAGGCACAAAAGCAGCCAGCTGGTCCTACCCACCATTCCAGGAAGCAAGCAGGTCTCCCCTCCCCCGTAGTCTTATGAAGGTAACTGTGTAGTTTGTATGCACTGATGGGCTCTTTTCCTTGTGCTCACCAGGGTCCACTTATCTCCACATCTCTGTCATCAGTGAGCACTGCCACACCACCAAGTGTATGTTGGCCTACAGGAGTAGATGTGTTTCCGTGTGGCCTTTAGAAATTAACAGGTGCTTTCCATCCATAACCACTCTGGCTGCATCTTGCTTAGAAGGGACTGTAGTGCCTTCATCGTAGTTGACTGCATCCACCCACAAAAACCGACAGGAGCTCATGGTGCCTTGGTTCACTGACAAACTATCACTAACTGCATGTTAGCAGGTAGGGTAATCCCAATTATACCCTGTGGTCTAGGTCACCAAGTTACCCATAGATAATATATATATTGGTTACAGCTGAAGAAGTTACATAAACATTTAACTACTGTATCTCCGTGGAACCAAAACCAAAGTAGTCTACCCATCCAGTGCTTTAGGGCACATCTCCAGGGGGAAAAAATTCTTCTACCTGTAAACCTGATAAGAGCAACTTAATGTACAGATTTACAAATGTAATGGATATAGGTACAAAGACATGAAAAATAAGGTAACACGTTACTGCCAAAATAACATAACTAAAGACAGCAAGTTCAAAGAAAAACTGCCTTTTTAATAGTTTAAATAATAATCCTAATTCACTAAAACATAAGAGAATGAAATTAGGAAGATACCTTTTGTTCTAAATAAAAAATTCAGCAAAGGTGTATTAAAATATGTAAACTTTGGAGCTAAAGAATATATAAATGAAATTTTAAAATATAATAGAACTTAAATAAACTAGATCAAACAGGAAGGACCTCTGAGTCCATATTTCTGAGCTTGAAGTTATAGTAGTTGTTGAGAAATAACTTAGATTGAAAAAAGAAAGTGGCTGTAAGACTTGTGGCTAAGTAAATGATATTATTAGTAGTATTTTATAATAGAAGGAAATGGGCATATACAAATGGATTCGGCAAAGCAGCAGTTGAATATTTTTCAAGTCTTTAATTAGTATATACATCCGGGTCTAAGAACCTCAGAGACTTCTAGTAGATTCATTCAAGAAAGATCTTCTTTGAGGTATGTTATGTCAAACTCACAAAGGCCCAAGACGAGAGCACCAGCATATATGGAACCTTCTCTGAACTAGCTGCAGACTTCTCAGCAGAAAAAGAATGAGACATATTTAAATTGTACAAATATATAAACAAGCAAGCAAATAAATATGTGTGATCAGTAACAACATAAATACGTTGTTCAGCAAAATACTGGCATTCAGAAATGAAGAGTGCCTTTCCAAACAAGCCAAACCAGACAGTCCACTTCTGTCGGCCACTCCAGCTTTGTAGTGCCGAGAGACTCCTTCGCTACAGTCAGAAGGACATCTATCTTAAAAAAAAAAGATCACTAAGTTTAAAACTCGGGAATATAAGATACACAAAAAGGCCACTGAACCTTACCAGTATGGAGAAACAGCTTCCCAAGAAGAAAAGGGGAAACTAGTATATACTCAGCAAACTCCAAATTTAACAAACAACAAGAATGCAGACTAGCAATACTAATGGTAAATATAAATGGATTAAATTTCACCATGTGTATGTTTAGACTGGCAAAATGAATTTAAAGGGGAAAGTCTTAAGATGTTAGCTTACTTGTAAGGACACACAGTAGACCAAGAATCAAGAAATGAACAAATGAAAGTGTCAAGAAGTTATTATTGAAGGATGAAAAGATGGAAAGGATTATTTATATATTGGTTGACTGATATGATAAAAGGGTTAAGGTGAAGTAGTAGTTACAAACATGGCTACACATCCAGTAGTAGAGCACTTCTCACATAAACAAATGGTGGTATGAAGAAGAGACACTACTGCACAAAGGGTTGACGGTTTCACTTTCCTGTATTGATCTCTGGACAAATCAGGCAGAAAAATCAACAAAGAAACACAGTCATTAAACTTTACTATAAACCAAATGGCCATAATAGAGTTTCACCTATCATTTCATCCAGTAGTAAGCTACACACCCTCTTCAGTACAAGGAACATACTTCAGGATAGACCATGCATACATCAGGCCACAAAACACATTCCAGCAAATTTCAAACTTAAGTCATCAGACTACCATGTGAATGCAGTTTGGAATCAACAGGGAGCCTTTAGAAATGAAACAGCATGCCATCGAAGGAATAATGGATCAAAAATCCAAAGGAACATTCTAAAACTAGAAGCACTTGAATAGGAACCTGCCATACTCAGGCCCAAGGGATGAGCAATGTCAAGAGAACAGTTAATAGCAATTAGCATACATTGAAGAAAGATACAGTCAAGTACCCAGCAAAGCAAGAATAAATCAAACTCAAAATCATAAGGGAAGAATGACCAGATTGAGAGAAAAAAAGTAGATCCTGAAAACCCAATATAAAAGCTTATTTGGGGAAAGCATATATATAACTTGAATTGATAAATCACTAGATTAATTATGAAAAGACACTCAAAATCAGAGACCAAAATGAGAAATTATAATTGATACAAGAGAAATATGAGGAATTAGAGATAGTAATATTTTTAAAGGACTCTAGTTAATAAATGGGAAAGCCTTCAAATGAGTAAGTTTTATGGACACATATACCAAAGTTGAAGCTTTGAAGACAGAACATTTGAGCAGACCAATAATGAGTAATGAGATAGATCATCTCAGGCCAAATAGAATGGCTGTAATTAAAATACTTATAAAAGTGCAGAAAGAGAAGGCCTCTTGCACACTATTGGTGGAAGTCTAAGTACAGCCATTCTGGAAAACAGCATGAAGATGGTTCCTGGAGTAGAGTTGATAGGTAATCTATCAGGAAATGCCTGCATTTCACATGCCCATGATTATAGCACTGTCCACAGTAGCCAGGATGTGGCTTCAGCCTGGGTCCACCCACAGAGGAAGGAGATGTGGTTCATGGACAGTGTAGAATATTAATCTGGACGTAAAGGAATAAAGTGCTGCGGCTAAAGCAACAGCACATCTTAGGTGAAGTTAGCCAGGGGCAGGAAGCTGAAGGGATTGAGTTTTTGGAGGTAGGGAGTAAAACAGTGGTGGATGGAGTAGGGAGGGGCAGACTGCAGTGTTTTGTGATGAAGGAGACCGCCGTTCCCTGTGCTGTGCAGAGGAGTGGATACTTAGAGATAAACACTAGGGTGGAAACACAAAATGCTACATCTCACTAAACAAAGGCTTATGTGTTAGACTTCATGCAGG
This sequence comes from Bramus lutescens, assembly GCA_001685075.1. NCBI lineage: Eukaryota > Metazoa > Chordata > Mammalia > Rodentia > Cricetidae > Bramus > Bramus lutescens. The sequence continues at coordinate 128,189 of LOEQ01003109.1, read as the reverse complement.
TTGATTAGCATTAAGATGTATATCTAACTAGAAACACAAGTTTTATGACCTTCTAAAGCAGAAGCTAAAATCACCTCAGTTTAGTCACTAGCTCACTGCTTCTGTGCAGCCTGCCAGTGCATGAATGCCGGTGCATGTATGCCAGGCCATGTATGCCATTTCTTACTTATGGTCATGGTGAGTCTTTTGAGACCCCAGTCCCTCGCCCCTTGTTCTCCTTTGTTGCACCGTTGTCACCACTCTTGAGTCACTTGTTGCTGCTGTGCATTTGTGACCTTTCAGACCTGTGTCCTACTGCTGCTCCCCGACTTGAGCTCTGGCTCACGGTCATGCCACTTTCTCATTGTTCTTTCTGCACCTGTCCTTCCTTGCTCCTCTCAGTGGCAGTGTTACGACTGCTCATTCATTCAGTCTTTCCCTTTTCTTTCTTTGTTCTTTGCTTAAGCTATATACACCCATCTAAATTGGGTGTTGCCTATTTATGATTAACACAGCTAATCAAATGGTCTTAGAGAAAGGCAGAATGAACAAGCTGGCTTGGCTTTGTAGCCCTCACAAATAGGATATGTGATCTATCAGGACAAGTCACAACAACTCTTGTGTTCACTCTGAGATCAGTGTTTCATGTCCCAAAATCTGATACCTCACCTTTCTTACTCAGAGACAGCCTTGCTTTCTCTTTCAGAGGAAATAGAACTGATGAGAAAATAGCTGTACATTCCATTGCCACATCTGTCTTCACTGTGTCTGTATCCTGGTCTTCACCGGCCAGCTACAGCTTTTCCATGTGCCAGCTCCATGTCTTGGTGTACTCAGATGTAGTTCTTGCGTCTGTCTTCTGAATCACTAGTGGCTCCTCCTCTACCTGGATGACTCCCATCAGTATTAAACACGTTTGTTTGTAAACTAAATCCCTGAAGCCATTTTTGGCCACTGTCCAATAGCATGTCCTTGCCTCCCTGTCTTTTTTTCCTTAACACATTCCAGGGTTTCATCTTTTACCAAAACTTTTTCCTGGGTCTCCAGAGATCTTGTGCTAAATCTAGTATTCTTCTTTTCTCTCCTTCTCTCTGATTTTGTCTTATCTGTCAAAAGCTTTTCTCATCGCTGGCTTCTAGAAACACCTCTCTCACATGTCCATCTTTTAGTTTGACTTGTGCACATTACACCAAACTCTTAAATGTGGAACACTCCAGAACTCAGACTTGGCACTTAGACTGCCTCTTCTGTTCTTACTCATTACCTAGGTGATCTTATTTGGTGGTTTCTGTCTCTGGTAATGACAACCCACTTATTTTAACCAGACTTATCTTAGACATGCAGGGTTTTCCTGAATTCTTGATGTTTGGTAAATATCTCAGTTATTTATTTAAAACTGACTTCCTGAATATTCACGAATGCTTAGTAGTAGTCTTTTCTTGTTGCTTGTCTTTAAAAAGAAGGGGGAAGCACCTGTCAACCTTGACTTTTCTCACACATCTAGTTTGTCTTCAAATCTCATTGGTTCCATCACTATTATTCAGAATTTGAACTACTTATGGTTCCAGCTAGTGCAAAGCACTGTCCTCTCGTACATTAGAGCATTGGCCTCTTAAGGACGTCTCTAGCCTTTCTGCCCTCCAGATGTTTTCCTCCCAGCAACAAGAGCAGTGCTGTTAATCAAAGGGTTTGTGTCGTTTCACTGCTCAGAATCATCCTGTGCTTTCTATTCTCCACGGTGAAGTTGTTATCTCTGCAGTTGCCTACAGGGTCTCACGATCTCCTGTTGTTAGCGCATCTGCTGTAGCAGTAGACTTGATTATGCTTGTACCATTCTCGGCGTGCTCTATCTCAGAGCCTTCGGCTTCTCATTCCTTCAGACGTCTCCTGCAAGACACTGCCAGGACCAGCCTTCTTACTTTGTCCCAGCTCTTATCCCCTCGCTCTCACCTAAAATTCAGACATACTGCTTCACTTCGCCTCATTCCTTTTCCCGCTTTATTTTGTTCTTGGCTTATAAGACTCACTCACTATAGTATCTTGTTTATTATTAGAATATAAGCCCCCATGGAAGGACCTTCCTACCTGGCATTCATGTCTATTAAGCAAATTAACGGGCACTGTATTGTTAAGAAGCATGTTAGGAAATTAGATGATCACATTCTCCCCGTGGATTTCGTTAGCATAATTAGTTTCTATGATTATTATTGTGGAGATGAATCATTATTTTCTTGAAGTTTCAGAAAATGAGCAGAGCTTTGAGGTGACCATGACGGCAACCACAGAGGTGGCAGATGATGAACTTTCTGAGGGAACTGTGACGCAAATCCAGGTATAGTACATCTTTAAACTGGCTTCAGTGAGGGACGTGGTTATTACGCGCAGCTTCTGTAAGAAATGATAAGCGTATACTCTTACAGCATCGCAACAATGAGATTAATGTAAGACCTGTCATTCAGGTTTCCAGTCCCACGTGCTGCAAGCAAAATTAGATATTTCTTCGCTGTAGAGTGCTTCATGGCTGATAAAATGGGAAATGATGGGTCTGCATTCATCTGTGTCCAGAGATCTTACTTGAGCTGTTAAAAGCAATGATTATGGGCCTACTGTTTGGTGCTTGTAGAACTAGATACATTTTCATATGTGTTGTGAGGATAACTGGTGGCCAGGCCTCAACATTCTTAATGTGCTGCCTTAGTGTGGACCAAATCTGAAATGTGTGTATGTAAATTTATGTCTGCCTGATTGTGCCTTTTGTTTTCATTGCTTTATCCTTTTGCTTCATATCTTCATTTCATAAACTACTTAGTATTTTTTAATTAGAAGCATCAGAACATTTTTATGCAGCACATCTCAGTGGCCTTTCACTTAAGAAATACAAGAGTTCCAGGTCGATGTGTAGCATCAAGAGCTCAGACGTGTGTCCTATTTCAGTGGGGAGAACTTTTTTCAGTTCTCCTAAAGCAGTAGAAAAATCCTTTCTTCTAAACAGGGATTGTCTAATCATTCCCCTGGTTTTCATTTCATTTTTGTTTTTGTTTTATTCAAGACAGGGTTTCTCTGTGTAATAGCTCTGGCTGTCCTGGAACTCTCTCTGTAGACCAGGCTGGCTTCAAACTCACAGAGATCCATGTGCCTCTGTCTCCTGAGTACTGGGATTAAAGGTGTGTGCCACCACCAGTCTTCAGTGTATATTACTGGCTAATACTGCATATGTATGAGAACATGCAATTTTCTTTTCTCTAAGATTGTACATGTGTTCTTTAACGTGTGTTCTATCCATTTTCCTGCATATTTTATTTCATTTTCTTTAGAGCTGAATAATATCTATTTTATAATTTTTCATTATCTAGTATTATTTTAGTTGATGTCAAAGAGGCATTTGACAATGTCCAGTGTGCCTCTGTGTTAAATGTTCTAGAGACTTTAGAAATAAATGGAACATAAATAAATAAATAAATAAATAAATAAATAAATAAATAAATAAATGAAGGCTGTATACAAAAGGCTTTAGCTAACTTTATATTAAATGGAGACAAATTGAGGTCATTTCCTCTGAAGTCAGGAATGAAAGAAGGATATACATTTCCTCTATTTTTTTTAGAATGCTTGAAGCATTAGCTATAGCAGTTAGACAAGAGAAAAACATAAAAATAGGAAGAGAAGAAATCAAACTCTCCATTTATAGACCACAGAATATTTTACTTAAAAGACCCTATTGAGTAGACTGTATCTCCAGTGCTAAAGTAGTAAAAGACTTCTACAACAAAAGACATTAAGATATGAGAAGGAAATCACAAAAGAAACTAGACAATGGAAAGATAGTTCATGTTCCTGGGTTGACAAAATTAATACCATGAAAGTGACCTTATTACCACAATCAATTCACAGAATTATGCAATACCTATCCGACTTCCGATATCATATTTCACAGGTTCATAAAAAGCAATACAAGAATTCCTATGGAACCTCAATCCTAAGGAGTAAGAACAATGCTGGAGTCATTACAATACCAGACCTCAAATTAATCTGTACAACTATAATGATAAAGACAGCCCGCCGCTGACATAAAAATAGACAAACAGAGGACCTAGTAAAGTAACAAAGCTGTGCCCACTTAATTTTTAACAAAGATGCCAAAAGTATTATTTGGAAAAGAAGATAGTTACTCATCAATGTTGCTGGTAAACTTCTACCTGCAAAAGAGTGAAACTGAGTTCTATTCTTTCACCTTCTACAAAAATCTATTCAAAAAGACCTGAGACATCACAGTTTGTGAAATCTCAATTTTCCTTTTAGAATCAATTCAGAAACCTTTCCTACATAGCTCTTTAATTTTTTGCTCTGTGTGGTAAAACTGTCCATTCTAAAATATTATCTTCTTTCTGCATAAGAATTCCTGTGGAAGAGTGTGTAGATGGTAAAAAGAACCAGAATACAACACAGCTCTGGATCCAAACGATCCACATGTCCATCCTGTAATTTCATTTCTAACAAACCCAGTTCTCTCTCAGCCTCAGTTGATAATTTTTGAAAATCATTAAGAGATTGTCATCAGTCTCTCCTGATATATACCTTCTCTGGTTGAATTTTTTGAAAACCTATCTTTTATTTTTTGTGACTGTTCTTTATAGTACCTCCCCCCCCATTTCTGGTTTTTCTTGACAGGATTTCTTTTATTATGTACATAATATTCTCCCTGTATGTCTGCCTGGAAGCCAGCAGAGAGCGCCAGATCTCATTAGGAATGGTTGTGAGCCACCATGCTGATGCTAGGACTTGAACTCAGGACCTCTGGAAGAGCAACTCGTGCTCTTAACCTCTGAGCCATCTCCAGCACAACAATGCCTTCTATCTAATATTTCTCTCAGAAGCATTATTTTGTGGTTTGTTTTTGAGATTGGAGGATCACTGCTGCAACATGCATCCCCATAAATTCATTGCTGTGTTAGCTATATGTAGTTTTAATTTTAATGTTCCTATCTGTCCTTCTGACTGTATGTACTTGACCCATGTTGCACATTTTTTACCTGAGATAAAGTTCCAATCCCAAGAAGCTGAACATTTACATCCTAAAAAGGCTAGTGTGGATGCCAAGATTTTGGTGAAATTATTATGTTTGCACCTGTGTCTACCAAACCCTCAATTTCAATGCCATTTTTATGCTTTTTGTTTTGGTCTCTGCTCATTTATAGCAGTTTATCAAAATACTTGTTTTGTGATCTCTCCTGGACTTCTTGTTGTATCTATAGAAGTTATTCTGTCTTTGGTCACACCAGAGCAGTGTAGTTTTTAACAACAGGTAGTAAATCTTTTAAAGCATCTCACACCACCTAGAAGTCTCTAAGACATAGGCCAGGAACTACACGTTATTAAAACGTCATAATTATAGATCATAGTGCACTTCTGATGTTGTTTTTTGGTAATTGTAACATTTTTATTTACAAAAACAATAAAAACTAATTAAATAATTAAAGTTCCTAGTACCTTTTTAATTTTTGGTACTCTGTAAGGAGGGACCAGACAGAATTTACGTAAGGACCTAGATTCGTTCCTTTTCCCTTGGGCAGCACAAGCTCCACAGCTCTCATAGGAAGTTTGTTCTTTCCGCTGCTGGGATGCCCGTAGGTCTGTGCTACTTCATATCACCTGACAACCCTTTGGGTGGCTCTTTACAAGGTGCCCACCCTGCACCCAAGGGACAGATTTGTGTCTGGTTCCGGAGAGCCTTCATTATTGTCATCTTTTCCACCAATTGCAGAAATTATTCATACTTCACATTAGCTTGTGGGTTGAGGACTTGTACCCTTGAAATGAATTGAAAGTCGGGTGTATAAGGTGCAGTGCTCCTTTTTTGTTCATTTCATTTTCCTTAGAATGGAGCAGCAAGAAAGGAATTGGTCTGAATGGTCAACAGCATTCTTGTGGGCAGGTAGGGTTTACAGTATTCTATCTTTTCTTTTTCTTGTTGAGACAAAAGTGTCATCAATTGTTGATACCATTCAGACGACCCACTTGTCTCTCCATGCTAGGAGAATATTACCTTTTGTGGAAAACTTTATGTTACCTTTCTTCATATTTTTATTTTCAAATTTGGCAGTAAGCCTCTTTGCTCCATAATAGACCCATAGACTCTAGCTTTCTCTGTAGCAGAATCCAGCTGTAGATGTAGCATTGTAATAATTATCCTGGGAGATATGGTGCCATAGGCCAAGATTGGGTCCAAGAACTGAAAGGACAGTTTCTTGTAGTCTCTTTTCTTCAGGAGTATATATCTCCATATTGCAGATATAGCTGGTGTCACTCTAGCATACTATCCAAACAAGTAAACCATATTTTGCTATTTTTGTGAAGTTGTATATGCAAATTTTAAACATCCTCTCTGTGGTATCATTCACTCATCCAAAGACAACTGTTGCTTTGGTTTGTATAATATTCAAAATTTAAGCAATAAATAATCCAACACAGATTGGATCTTAAAAAGTCTCCCCAAGCAACTCTCCACTTTGGCATTATGATTGAATCGCTAGAATGCTCATATTTGCTCAAATCTATGGCGACTCATTGTCTGTGGAAATTTAGGGGTATATATATCAAAGGATCTGCTGCTCAAAGACTGTTTATTGTCTTTCAAGCTATTTTTCTTGTTTGACTCATTAAAATAATTAGGACAAAGATTTGTTGATGTCCTTCTATATAAGCAGAGACCGCTCTAGTTGTTATGGATAGTGTTTTGTGTTTCACTGTGGTTCAGTCATGGTAGTGGGACAGTACTTTGCACAGCATCTCAAACAATTCATCATCAAAAGAGAGATTAGTCACAGAGGGTACAGACCCTGGGACAGAAATATGGTGACCCCAGCATGACCTTCAAACATTTGTAAGCATGCTGTTGTGTCAATTTCAGACCAGCAATTATCAATAGCTTTGTCAATGTTGGAACCACTTGAAAGCACCACCACCTTGCGCTTCCTTGCAGGTCTAATCATTTCCTTGTTAGTAGAATTGTCTCCGGAATCATCAAAACAGTCATCCACATCTTAGGTCTCACTAGGAATGTCTGATAAATTAAATACTTCCAGAAGTTTATCAGTTTTGGTTTCCCTTCTTTTTCTGAGAAAGGTCATGTCTAAAAGCACCAGGAACTTGAAGACAAAGCCTTTGAAAGACCAAATACAGTGTAACTGCAGTGCTTTATGGATTCGTTCGATTACATAGTTTTTTGTAGATTAACTTGCACAGTTTCCACCAATGAGATTGCTTCATTTAATGTGGACAAGGCAGTGCGTTGACATCTAAGGTCCATAACAGACAATGTGTGAAGAACAAGGAAACTTGTGGACAGCACGAAATGTGTTAATTTCTATGTGGAGGTTTCCCCAATGCTGACAGGGAATGACTGAACCAGATTTATATCAGGGCCTGTGAGAGGCCCCCTAAGACAGTTCCTGGTGGCAAAGGGTTGCCTTGCCTGTCCTTTGTTGATCTGCATTCATTAGTTCAACGCCAGCCGTTTGCCACACCTGTGTCTTCCAGAAGCCTAGGGCCTTCTGTTTGGATTATCTCTAGGAAAAGTGTTGTTTCTAGGAACATCTTGCCCACAGCCCTTCTTCAAATAACCTTATTTACCATGATTTAAACACCTGGCATTTTGATTTTACTTAAAGTTTTTAGAAATCATTTCTACTATCAAAGCAGCTTCATAAGCATGAGATCCAATATCAGCTGTATTTTGGATCCATTCAGCTGTGGGTCCTAATCTTGCCTTTAAAGGCCTAATTACCCTAGTTGCATTCTGAGTTAGCATTTCCAAAAGCCAAAGATTCAATTAATATTTGTCTAAGTTCTATATCTGATATCATTCTATTTATAGCTGAAGTCAATCTTTGTGCAAAAAATAATCAGTGAAGGTTTCTTTTGAGCTTTGTGTAATTTTAATAAATGACTCAGTTCTCTTTCCTGATTCTTCAACCCTGTCCCAAGCACTCAAAGCTATTGTATGACATAATACCAAGGAATGGTCATCAAATCTTTTTTTAATCAGCATTTTCACCCTGATCGAGAAGATGCTCCTGGGAAATTTCAATACCTCTGGCCCTATTTTGTTTTTCTGTTGGCCCTGGCTTCTTCTCTCCACCACGCTTTTCACCGTAGCTGAGGGCCAGCTTCCAGGATTGCTGTAAATAAATCTTTCCTGTCTTGTGGAGTAATTCTGTTCCGAGTGGTCCATGAATTTAATGTCTGCCTCACATGGTGAATGCATACCATATGAAATTACTGCTTCCTTAAATCTCTTCAAATTGCTTAGCATTTCTCCAGGATTCCAATTAATATTTGAATAGTCTTGAGGGGGTACCTATTATCTGGTAGTTGTTCTTGTAAGGTAAATAGATAAATTAAGGTTGGTTTTCTAATAACCTTGGGCCACTCCTCAGTTTCATAAAGCAATAGTGTGATAGGTTCTGCTCTAAATCCTTCTGTCTGTGTCTGAGTGTTTTGGTTTTTTAATTTTCATTAGTAGGTCTTTCTAAGGCTTGTTTCTTAGCAATAATAAGACTTGTATTTTATTAGTAGTAAACCTTTTTAAAGCTTGAATCTTATGAGTAGTAAGTCTTTTAAGAGTTGTATGTGTCTTATCAGTCAAATTATCATATTTGGCACAGTTGTCAAACCACTTTTTTAAGGATAAAATATGAATTACCATACTGATAATTATAAGTGACATTATGTCAGTACCCCTCACTTATTTTTTCCCATTTGTAAGCTATCCATAGTAGCCCTACATTATGTTTCTGATTCTCAACATGGGAAGTATCCATCCCCCCCTTTTATTTAAGGCTAATTCTCCCTTTAAGAATTCCAAGGTGATGATGGCAATGAAGGAGCTGTGCACAAGGTGACCAGCTGGGGGAGGGGTCCAGCTAGCTTCAACTGCTCGGCTCAGCTGGACATAGCAGTGCACAGGTGCACAGATGGGCCCTACCCACCTC
>LOEQ01003109.1:87313-119159 GCA_001685075.1 Bramus lutescens | reverse complement strand
TTTAGCGGCCGCAAGGCAGCCAAGCTGGCCTGGGTTGGTGGAGCAGGGGGTTCCAGGAAAGGCCCGGGCGGTGTGAAGTGAGGGCACTGCCCGGCGGCGGTGTGGCAGATAACCCCAGTGGCATTTGGGAACCAGCAGTGGGCAGCAGATAGAGGCTGCTGTGGAAAGAGTGCAACAAAAAGCACTGGATGCAGAAAAACAGGCACAGAGGGCCTGCAGGGAGGGAGACAAAGCTGGCCATGGCAGTGGTGGCAAAGTGGCGGGTTCACTGCCTTGGCGTGGTTTTGTAATGCCCCATGTTGGGTGCCAGATATAATTATTATCCAAATTATTCTATTATTATTAAAAACTCATGAGTCAGATAGTGGGGTATTAACGTGATAGATCCAAAAAGTGTCAGAAAGAAATCCAGCTGCATGCCTCTTGTTTTCCAAAAGACCCTTGGAACTCCTAAGCCCCTCCTCCTTAGTCCCTTGTGTGTGTCTGTCTGTCTCTCTATCTCTCTCTCTCTGTATCTCTATCTATCATCTATCTATCTCCTCCCCCCCATCTGAGTCAGCTAAAAAACTCTGTAGTTTATTCTAGTGAATAAAATCTGAGCATGGACTCTGTTTTCTGAATAAGGGTTTAGTGTATATTACAGTTTCAGGAAAAGAACGAACAAATCTCCCACAATTCAGTTTCTCTTTAGATTTGAAGTTCACTTTCTGTTTATAAAAGAAACAGTCCGTTCATTCTTGGAACTTACCTCCAGGCATAGTAGTTTATTCAGGCCAGAGACTACACTGTTGAAGACTACATGACTCCTACGCTGATGTGCCTATGACTGCCTCTTGCATGATATAGTAGCACAATGGCCAGTTCTGTCCTCTTTACAATATTCCTTTTATGCCCAGGGTCAGATCTGTTCTGTGTAGCTTTGTTCCTCCCTACTTAGTTTGAACATGCTAAAACTGTAGCCAGTCTTGAGTGCAGAAGGATGTCTGTAGGTGCAGTGACCGCTAATACTATTAGTTCTTAGAGAGGAGCATGCACCATTTAAGGCTGCGAATCGTCTTCACGGGGCTAACACAACATTACCAGTTAAGCGAAGCAGTGATTTTGCAGTGATATAATTTACTCCGATAATCTTTTATGAAGAAAATCACCCCTGAGGACATTAGCCAGTCTTGACACCCAAGGAAGTTAATAATAACCGCTTTCTCCAATGTGACGCTCATAACAACTGGATAGAAAAGTTCATTTTATATACAAAATGCCCCGATGATTTTGGAGTATCTTTTTTTGTTAGGTTGATTGTTTTTCTTTTGAGATAGGATCTTATTGTGTAACTCTGGCTGTCCCGGAACTCACTTTTAGACCAGACTGGCTTTGAACTCACAGAGATCTACCTGACTCTGCCTTTGCCTCCCAAGTGCTGGGATTAAAGGCAAGTGCAACTGCACCCAGCTTGAAATATCTTATTATTACTTTCTGAAACAAAGTATATAACCCAGGCTGGGAAACCAAAATCCTGCTTCAGCCTCCCAAATGCCAGGATTCTAGATATATGCTACAACACCCTGCTTCCTCAAATGATTGTATTGACCTAATTTATAAAAAGCTGAAGCCAGTATACACATGAAATTGAATTAATATGTTAGAATTTTATAATTCCTAGCCTCAACAAATGTAAATCCACTTGGGCATTAATCAAGCTTCTACCCTCCCCCCCCCTTTTTTTCTTTCTTTTTAAAGATTTTACAGAATGATCAACTAGATGAAATATCTCCATTGGGCACTGAGGAAGTTTCAGCAGTTAGCCAAGCATGGTTTACAACTAAAGAAGATAAGGATTCTCTCACTAACAAAGGTAAGATAACCTGAATATTTATTTGATCCTCATATCAGAAGCCTTGGGACTAGAAAGGCTTGTTGTCATCAAGACAGAATTGAGACATCCTGGCGGAGCCAGGTAATGTAATTGAACTTTGTGTTGGATTTTATTTCACCATGAATGACACCATGATGGCATTTATTTTACAACAGCTGTTACCTTTGTTTAGCTCTAGAATCTTTAGTACTTTTTTTTGGCCTATAAAATTAATTTTTTCTGAAAGAAACTTTTCCAAAATCTTTTGAGTACGATTTGACTCTCCTTTTATCTCAGCAGTGTTACACTTCCACAGGAGAAGTAGTGCTTTTAAGAATCGTTTTCATGATCTTATTCAGTAAGGTTACAGTAGTTATTGCACTCAGATGAATAGAGTACTCGGTTAACCCAGTTCTGTTCTCAGTGGCAATTTTATCACAAGAGAAATATGTTGTATTTTATTCCTCTCAAAGGGTAATATTTTGTGAAATAGTTTTTATTTGTATTACACTAATATTTCTTTTAAAGGACATAAATGGAAGCAGGGAATGTGGTCCAAGGAAGAAATCGATATTTTGATGAACAACATCGAGCGCTATCTGAAGGTACCCATGATACGGTTTTCACAGTTCAGTAATTGGTTTACAGGTGATTGCAAGAATAGCCAGGTAGTCGTTTGTGTAATTACTATGAATGTCTCACTAATTTTTATAACAGAAGATTGATGCCTTAATAATTTCAAGATCTGTGACTGTATTATTCTATTTTTAAAACAGATTTTGAATTTTCATCACAAAGTAGCCTTAGTTACTGGCTGAAATTAGGACAAAAATGTTCATTGCTTCTCGACTTCTAAGCTGTCCCTTGTCTTTTCAGGCCAGCTGTGAGTTTAGCTTGTCCATGTCTGGGGGTTTGCTTCTTTTTTCAGCTTAACTCATGCTAGTGCTATTGCTTTTGAAACAAGCAAAACAACTTTAAGTGCATCTGCATAGGCTTGCGATCCTTGTCATCTTCACTAAATGTCATTGAATGTAGAGTTTTGGAGGAGTTAACGGAAGCAGGAATCCTCTCAGTACGCACTACCTATCTGAGAAAAAAAAGGAAGCAGAATTCTGCAAGGTTTCTACCATGCAAATGATGTGCATGAGATGTACCTTAAGAGTTCAGGGAAGAGTTGTTTCTTAGGATTGGAACAATTAAGCAAAAATAAGAATTTGATTTGTTTTTTGAGGGTAGGGTCTTACTCTGTTGCCTGGGTTGACTTGCAATCCTGGCTAGCTTTGGACTTGTGGCAATCCTCCTTCAGCCTTTGTGGTGCTATGATGACAGACAGTTTCTGTCTGTACCAAGGTATGCGCTGAATCTTGAAAGACTATGAGCTAAGAGTGGCCAAATGGAGCATACATTGTGCATGAAAGCTGAGTGGCAAACCCAGGACATTACTGTAACCCTATAGCTGGACACAAGATAAGTAGCCTTGCGACAGCTGGCATAAAGTACAGGTCAGATAAGTAGAACTACATTGTACAGGAAATGGGAAGTAATAAAACTTTAAAGAAAATCTAATAGCTTAGTTAGATGGTAGATTGGTAGTGGAGACCTGTATGCTTCTTACAGAATCCTCACCAGAGCCTTGCTACATACCTTTAAGGTAGAGTATAATTCAGATATTTTAAGTGTAAATTGTTAGCATTGCTTGGGATAGGGTAGTATGCATTCTTTATTTAGCTATTAGCATTGTTTGACATATATAATAAATACATTGTCACCAACCACATTTGTATTCGTAAGCTGAATTTTAACTGCTAAGGTAAGCTTTATAAACTGTAAGCTTAAAAAAAAACTTCCACCAGGCGGTGGTGGCGCAGGCCTTTAACCACAGCACTCGGGAGGCAGAGGCAGGCAGATCTCTGTGAGTTCGAGGCCAGCCTGGTCTACATGAGCTAGTTCCAGGACAGGCTCTAAAGCTACAGCAAACCCTGTCTTCAAAAAACAAAGCAAAAAAACCTTCCATTCTTTATTGTAAGTTCTGTACAAATGATGAACTAAAGTTCTTTACCAAGTCTATTTTGAAGGAACAAGTCAATAAATGTTAAAATGCAGTTGTCCACTGGTCCCATGCACTGAGGAACTGAGGATGCTATAGACAGTGACTAAATGCTTACCTGGTGGAGACGGCATGGTTGGCCAGATTTAGATACAGTGTACAGCACTAGATTTGGAGAATTAGAAAAATGGTGTCTTAACCTGGCAGCTCTGAGTAGGTGCTCTCCAAGGGCACAGCAGACTATGGAGGGGAAAGCAGATAGACAAGTGCTCTGAGTCCTGGCGAAGGGAGATGGAATTACTGGTGCAGTTTGCTGTTAGCTCATGTGGAGACTGATGGTGGGATTGACACGAGTGGGCAGTGTGGAGGGTCCAGAGTCTTGGGAAGGAGGAAAGATAACTTATTGTTTTTAATTCTTCATCTTATCAAAGGCTTAGGAGCCATGTTTAAACAGAGCACTCTCATTGGTTAAGTGTCAGATAGCCCAAATACTGGGCAAAACGATAATGAAAATAGCTGCCACAGCAGAAACAAGAAGGGCAGCATGCTTGATTCGTGTTGTCCCACAGTGCCAAGCACACAGTGCTTGCATTTACCTGGGTTTAATTGGGATTCTGAAACTGAATGAAAAGAGTCTAAACTTTTGGAAGCTATGTACCACTGTAATTTTACTTCGTTTTGGCATTTTTATAAGAAGATGGTATTTCATAAATTGTTTCTCTTGCTCAGCATTGTGATTTTTTTTGCTATTGACTTGTTTCAATGTATTTTACTGTACAGATATATTTCAGGTTGCTCATTACACAAGAATTACTTATTTTCATTCTTTTTAGGTTGATTTTTGAAGTAAAACAATTTTAGATGGTTATTGATCATTGTATTTCTTTTTAAATTCCTCTTTGTATTTTCTGCACATTTTGCTATGGGTTTTGTTTCATTTTGTTTCCTGCTAGATGTTCATAATATTTGGTGTATCTCAAGGGTTTATAGGTAATTCATTACAGAAACCTTTTCATAATTTAGGGCCTTTTTTCCCTTCCTTTTGAATAACATTTAATGGACAAACATTCTTAATTTCAGTATCTTAAACTTGATTTTGCATGCTTATGTAAGATAGCATCTCATAGGTATTAATCTATTCTTATTTATTGTCCTGATATTTTATAATTTTTATACTTAATATCTCTCTCCCCCCACAACTAATATGAAATAGGTCTTCAGTTCTTTTTATATATGGATGGCAGTTGTTCCAGCATTTTGTATGGGGTCTAAGTCCTTCTCCCAAGTTCTTTCTAGTTTTACCTTCTTGTTATTACCTTAACCCGTACCAGGTTAACGCGAGCTTGAACGGTCTAATACCTGACAGGGCACGCCCCTCTGTGAATTTCTTGGCTATTTTTAGCCCTCTTTTCTTAAAAACTTAGTTTGTAGAGAATGAAATCCTGAGAGAATTTTTATTGGAATTAAACTGACTCTCTTTGTAAAAGAATTATATTTTTTAAAATTCTATATTGTCCATAGAAGACTTAAACTTTGTATAGAAATGCAAATGTCTATTTATTGATTTGGTATTCAGCAACTTGATACAGTGCTTGTTCATTTTTTTCCTCAACCTTTTTGGCTACCTATATATATGATATTCTCTAAATAATTCTCTTCAAGTATATATTTCTGAAATGTTCTTTTATCAGGTCTGCAGCTTACCCTGATTCAGTATGAGTTTTATCATTTAGAGTATTTTCTACCTATTTTGAAATTTGACATGTTTTCTATAAAAGTGCTGATGTCAGTCATCAGCAAGGATTGTTCTGAAAATGCACACCAGCCTCTGCCGGGATGGCCGCAGTCCATGTCTAACTTCCTGCTCAGCTCTCGGTTCTGTTCTAAACTAGTGGGACTCCAGGGCTGTCGTGATGAGTAAGCTTTAAGCCTTGCCCCAGATTATTTTCTGAAATATTCCTCATTGGGTTTTGTTATTGAGGGTTTGTTAACCTAATAAAATCAGAAATTATCTCCAGTTATTTTCTCTAAAATGTTTGGTAGTGTGTTTATTCATAGTATCACCTGGATCTGGAATTTTCATTATGGTGAGATTAATAGTAACAGTTTTTTTTTGTTTTTTGTTTTTTTAATTTTCTGTTATGTGGCTTTGATTTTTTTCTATCTTTTCCAGAATCTGTTTTGGTAAGTTGACTGTTTTTAAGAGTATGGTCACTTTATGTAAATTCAGACTTATAAAATTGTTCATAATGATTATTTGTTGTTCAGTCTCTGTAGTGTCTCTACTTAGGGCCACATTTCTTTCATCCCTAG
The DNA here is from genome assembly GCA_001685075.1 of Bramus lutescens. Taxonomy (NCBI): domain Eukaryota; kingdom Metazoa; phylum Chordata; class Mammalia; order Rodentia; family Cricetidae; genus Bramus; species Bramus lutescens. The sequence continues at coordinate 112,947 of LOEQ01003109.1, read as the reverse complement.
TATGTGTGCCTTTTATTTTTGCCAGAAATGTATCATTTCAAAATTTATTTTTAATTCATTCTTTCAAAGAACCATTTGAAACTTACCTTTCATTTTGTTTGACTGCTGGTGATTATTTTCCTCTTTTGATTTCCTTGTACTTGTTTCAAGTTTAATTTTAACTTTTTTATAAATTTAAAATGAAATTTAAACTGAAATTGAGTTGTTTGAATTGGATAGTTTATTTTTGGTGCCCTTCAGTAATACTTGAATAACTACTGCAACACTTTAAAGTTTATTTGAAGTTCAGACTGACTAGCAATAGTCTTTCTCTGAGGGACCTTTAGCATTAAAACTGGTGTCAAAGCATAGTGTATCCACATGCGTTGAATCAGCAATCCCTAAATCAAAGAAATGTAACCCATTTAGGCACGCGGAATAAAAGATGCTGCAGAAATCATCTTTGAGATGTCAAAAGACGAAAGAAAAGATTTCTACAGGACGATAGCGTGGGGGCTGAACCGGCCTTTGTTTGCAGTTTACAGAAGAGTGCTGCGCATGTATGATGACAGGAACCACGTGGGAAAGTATGAACCCTTGTGGTGCTGCGTGTTTTTTCATGTAACTGGGGAAAAGAGATGGGGAACTGCCATTTTTTTTTGAGTTAATTCTTGAAGTGGAGGCAGCCATGAATCCTTATTGATAATTTTATCCTACAGGTAGTAAGGACTTTCTTAGAAATTAGAAATCTGAACTACCTTGTGTGGATTAGCTTGATTGAATTTACTGTGCCAGAGTTTACTTTGTAGAAATTAAAAATTGGGGTGGTTAAAGATGTAGGGACTGTTAAAAGAACTCTAGATTTGTGGATAGTGTTTGTTTCTATTTGATTTCGGAATATAGTATGCCAGGTTAATGACTTCATTTATTTTTAAATAAAACCAGAGTAGAAAATAGCTTAGCAATGATGAATAGATTTCTGCTAACAGTAGCATTTATGGAAAGGTATCAACGTAGTTGAATGATTTAGGGATATTGCTGATGCTTTGTCGCTGGGATTTTAGGTGGCATCAGTGTGACCTGATAGACACTAGTGAGCTCCCAATGCTAGTTTCCTCTAGCCTGTCAGTAGGCTCACAGTGAAAATACACTTGAAACCTGAAGGGAATCAACTTAAGGTTTTAGGAAGGTGGGCAAAAAGAATTTTTTGGCTCAAGAATGAATGACTTGGCTAACTTTCCGAAACTTTTCATGCAGTACAAGTAGTTAAAAAGTGAACAGCCTTATAGAATTTTCAGATAAATGTATTTTTTAAACATATAAAACAGAACATTGCATTGGCTGTGGAAATAGAGAAAAAGATTGTTAGAGTATTTATGCCTGGCTAGAAAAAATAAGTTTTTTTTCTCTTTGCTATGCACTATGTTATCCATAAGTCTATTTGGAACAGTTGTAATTTCAGAATCCCTAGACCTAACTTTGAAATAAAGGAATATCTAAGTAACATGAGGCGGGTAGATGTTTTCAGTGTTGGATTTCCATAGAGAAAATTATACAGTATATATGTGTACTATAGCTAAAAGTAATTACTATTTTTTTTCTTCTAAGAATTTAGAAGCATTTATTTTAACTTTTAAGAACTTACTTTAAAATACTTTACAAATATTACCCATATGCTGTTTTGTTTAGTGTTCAGATCACTAAATAAAACTGGTGTTTGGTAATGTTTTTAGCAGTGTGTATTTAATTGATTTCTTTTCCACTGTTCTGAATTTCTAGATACACTCCTGAAGAAATTGAGAAGCTCAAGGAGTAAGTTTTCATTGATTATAATTATTTGGCTTTTTGTCTTATTTTTAACTTTTATATCTGAAATTTTGAACATTTTTGTCAGACTGATATAATTTTATTTGCCAGTTAAAAGCATGAATTTCTGTTAGAAGTTATATATTAGCTATGCCCATAATAGACAAATTAGTCTCCTGTTGTCAGTCACTAGGTGCTTGCTGAGATCACTAATAGGGATTCCAAAAGGAATTAAATAAATGTTTTCAGTGACCTGGACACTTATTAGGGAATTTATTACCAGAATCTAAGGCTTGATATAAAACTGACCTGGTGAGTGTTGACTTGAATGTCTGGGCTGACTCCGTCTGGTAAGGGCTGTGGCTCTCCGGATGCATTATGTTGCTTCATTGACTGTGTATGTCTGAAGACTAAAAGTGCATCCTCTATAAAGCTGTGTTGGAATTTTAAGAAGAGCTTGTTAGGAACGTGCTCCAAAGGAAAAACTCTGGGACTTGCCTGGGAAGGTGTCAGTAATCTGAGGGAATTTGGTCTTTTTTAAAACACATATCCAAGTTATCTATTTCTTCTCTGACCCAGGAAAAGGGCAATTGCTGCCTGTTTTCTTTTTCACCCACAGACAACTGTGGACCCCAATAAAAGGCCACTCTTTCAGACTTTGACTCTCAAAAGTATTGCTGCCCACAACTTCCAAACCACTCAAAAGGGAAGAAGAAGAATGAAGAATAAATGATGAAATTAAAAGGGAGGAAACAGTTGAACCAATTGCTGATGGGCAGACTCTTGTTCTAGGCTCCGGATAAAGCACGGCAATGACTGGGCAACCATAGGGGCGGCCCTAGGAAGAAGCGCCTCTTCTGTCAAAGACCGCTGCCGGCTGATGAAGGACACCTGCAACACAGGTAACTGCGTGTGCTCTGATGTGCTGTGCGGACCGCCTGCCCTGCAGGGGCAGTGTGCCGGTCGCCTTCGTTTGAACAGTCATTTCCTGATCTTCTTTCTATCTAGTTTGATAGATGAAGCCAACTGAGTTTTGTGCTTTTAAATCCAGTGTCACTGAACATTGTTAACAAGGACATAGTGACACTTGGTTTTCAGACCATTTAAGTTTAGTATGCAGCAGTTTTGTATCAGGTTCAGAACTGCTCCACTGGGGAAAGCTTTGTCGTTTAAGACAGACAGAAGTCATTTTGATGTCAGCCCATCTAATTGAACTTAACATCAGCCTATGTTGGTGACAGCTTCAAGCTCAGGGAATTCCAAAGCAGGAAGAACCTGCGTGTGTTTCAGAGGTTAGGAATATTTCTGTGGATCTCCAACTTGAATTTTATTTTTCATAAATTTATGGTTATTAGTATTTTGGTGTCTTGGCCAGACTACATATAGTTCTTAATATATACAAATGTATTGATGGTAAGTCTCAAGCTAGTTTGTGATAAACAATGGTTTGTAGAAACTCTTACCATTTTCTCCACGAGCCTTAATTCCTCTGTAAAACAGGTTAGAGCAGACACTCTAAATCTCCTTTGGTCTTAATGTTTCTAAACGATCCATAGTCCATGTTCAGGTCTTCAATTTAAAAAAAAAAAATTCTCAAGTTTAGCTTAAGATTCTAAACCATCTTTTTCTTTAGCCCTTTAAAATTAGGGTGAAATCAAGAATATGTCCTCTACTCCCTGATGTCATTGCTACCAGTAAGACAGCAAGACCATGAATTTTACCAACTGGCATTCATTCTTTGGTGTGGCTAGCTTAAGGAATGAAGCAGAAGCTTTATTTGAAGCTCCAGAGGTTCTGTTTGCTTCTGTGGGTACAGAACTCATTTGTTAGCACAGTTTGGGGGAACAGTACCATTCACGGAGAGCAGTGTGAGAGGTGGACCTGCCAGCCTCCCTCTGCCTTTACAACATGGCTTCTTTTTTAAAGTTCCTTTCTGTTTTTCTGCTCAAGCTTCATTACATAAGAAGACAAGAGAAACATTAGTTGTAAATAAGCTCAGAGATTTGGAAAAGATGGTATGAAAATGCATATGAAATTAGTGTCATAATTGAGTAATGCATCAGAGTGGCTTGGAGGTGGGCTGAAAAATGGCGGTGTGAACCTCACTTTCTCTGGAGTAGGTGAGCTCACAGATGTCACTGCGCATGCTCGTTATCATTCCCTCTTAATAAGACAGCCTCTGAAGTTTATTCCAGTGCTGCTGGCAAGTGGTGAGAATTATCACCCTGTCAGTGGGGCCACCAGTGAAGTTCTTCCCACTTTATTATTTCGATATAAAAGGACTTGATGTAACTTGAGGATATATAATTCTTTGTTGTTGTTTTAGGTAATATTTCTGTCCTTTGTGGTTTTCAACTGAGTGCTGTTACAAAGTAAATCGATCAGCTGAGCTCCTTCATCCTTTGAATTTGAACTTGGACATGGGCTAGATTCAGTAATGGTTGAGAAGATAACACTGTAATCTGGGTGATTTCCTTTTCAGGGAAATGGACAGAAGAAGAAGAAAAGAGACTTGCGGAGGTGGTTCATGAATTAACAAGCACGGAACCAGGTGACATCGTCACACAGGGCGTGTCTTGGGCGGCTGTAGCTGAAAGAGTGGGTACCCGCTCAGAAAAGCAGTGCCGTTCTAAGTGGCTCAACTACCTGAACTGGAAACAGAGTGGGGGTACTGAATGGACCAAGGAAGATGAAATCAATCTCATCCTAAGGTTTGGGTTCCAAATCTTTTAACAACTGAAGCCTGCTTCATTTCTGTAGATGTCTAGATGGACTTTGCTCTTGATTTCCTTAAATGCCTGGTGAAAGACAACCTTTCCATGGAAAGCCATGTGCAAGACCCTGAGTACCTTAAATTGAGCTTTTGTTTGTTCCTGTCTGGTTGATTAAGTGCCAGTCTGAAGGTGCAGAGACAAAGGCACTGGCAGTGAGGTTTCCGTTGTCGCACCAGTGTGCCTCAGCAGCGGCCTGTGGGAACGCGCTAGAGTAAGGGTCTCTTCAGTCCCTGGGTACTGTGCGAAAGGCGGCGGTGATGGAGACCTAGTCTAACAGTCGCACACCATGGGCTTCGATCAAAGGAAACAAACGCTCTGCCTTACACAAATTTGAAAGGCAGCTTTAAGACACCGGGGAGAGGGGCGGGGCGATTGGGTTTTCACTTTGTTTCAGCCATGGAAACTAATGAACAAACAGAACGTTAAAGTTAGGAGTTATACTAGTCCATGCTAAACATCAAAATCATCAGTCAAGGCAAGGAAATACAGACTTAGAACCTCAGACTTATTGTACTGTTTGTTTATTTTATTGTTTTTCTTTTGTTCTATAAGTTTTTCTCAACTAAGTTATTTTTATATATGGTGAATTTCTAAACAAGTTTGGTTTCTTTGTAAATGGAAAGCCCAGCCAAGAAATAATAACTTACTCTAAAAACAAACTATAGCCAGGACTTGGGAGTCTGAGAGTTGGATCTCTGAATTCAGGACAGCTTGATATATAGAGCGAGTTCCAGGACAGCCAGGGCTACAGAGAAACCCTATGTTGAAACAAAAATAGGAAACCAAACTGTAAAACATTGCAACACTGTACAACGCAGCCTGTTCTTCTTTTAGTTGTGATTTCTCGTCTGCTCCCTTCCCTTCACGCTGCTGCTTCTGCTTCTCGCCATCTATAGCTCAGGGCCAGGGCTGTGCTTCTCATTTCTTAGCTCTTCCACTTACTTACACTGCTTGAGTCCTTTTCCTATCATAGCCCCTCATTGTCACTACTTACCATTCCCTTTACCTGCACTAAGAGGAGGATTCGTAAATAAATTTAAGGTCTAATAGATTTATTCTGTAATCTGTAGGATCGCAGAGCTTGACGTAGCCGATGAAAATGACATCAACTGGGATCTGCTAGCTGAGGGGTGGAGCAGTGTCCGCTCACCACAGTGGCTTCGCAGTAAATGGTGGACCATCAAAAGGCAAATTGCAAACCATAAAGATGTTTCGTTTCCTGGTAATGTACTACTTGCTTATAGTATTACTCCTAAGAAGTTAGTGGTTAGAGTCTTTGCCTCAAGTACAGGCTAGTAGGCTATTATGGCAGATTTCCATTTAAGCTGCCCTGTTTCTTTTTGTAGAGAATCCATGTGATTTGTAATTCCCAAAACCTGTAAGGGGAGGGCACATTTACACATGTTCATCTTCCACATAAACTACAAAGAGGGAATAAATTTTACATGGTTTCATTTAGTAGAAACTGTCCTCAAAAACGAGTTGTTTAATTTTAAATACCTTGGCTATATTTATTATTTAGAGAAAAGTCTGGCACCCTACATTTTTCTTTTCTTTGTCTTTTTTTAAGAAACTAGGCTCTCTGGGTTTCCAGGGATCTTAAATAGGATTTGCTTAGAGGTTTGTCAATTGCATTGCCTTTTTGCATTTAGGTGCTAACCTGAGTTACAGAGTCTCCTTTAGGCTACCAAACTCACTTCTCTTATGGCACTCTAACTCCAGTTTTCAAAGCAGAATTCAATGGTGAGGGACTTGACTTGAATTCCCATTACAGAGGATTGGTTTTGGTTATCGTGAGAGCAGAAGCTGGGCATCGTGGTTCACACCTGTAATCCCAGCGTTTAGACAGCAAAGGCAGGCAGATCACTACAGACTGAGACACTGGCGCCTCACACCGCCAAAAAGAGCAAGTTCTAGAGTAAGTAACCCCATGAAAAGACCTTGAGTACATGTCATTCATTGGTAGAAGACTGCATTGTTCGTGTAAAAATAGAAACAATGTGCTAGCGTCACTAGTAAGTAGTTTTCCTGAACAGTTTTGCCAGAAGCCCTAGAACACAGATGTTTTATTCCCGTGCCCCTAACAATGTCCACCCACTTCCATTTTGTTCTAATTCTGATAAGAACCGAATACTTTTAGTGATTTTAAAGTCTGGGCAGGCATGGTGGCACATGTCTCTAAGTCCAGGCTGCTTGAGGGGCAGAATTACAGGCTCACAGGACTAAATTTGGAGACCAACTTGGGCAACATAGCAAGACCACTCCCATCTCCAAAAAAATTTTTTAATCCCTTTTTAATCTCTTACGGATATTTCCAAAGACTTAGCCAGGTTTTAGTTGGAATCTTTTTGTGATTTTGGCAGTTCTCATTGCAGTGTACAACTCTTTACTCCAAATACTTTCTCCCTCCTTGCCCTCCTCCCACCCTACTTCCCTTGATGCTTAGCTGCTGGTCTGTCGGAGAGTCATGTTCTTTTTGTCTACCCATCTCCCTTCAGTCTTAATAAAAGGTCTTAAACAGTTACATGAGAACCAAAAAAACAACCCAGTGCTTTTGGAGACTAAATCAGGAGCTGGAGTTCCAAACAGTAATTGCAATTCCAGTGTACAGCATGTTCAGATCAGAGTCGCCCGCTTGGAAGATAATACAGCCATCTCTCCAAGCCCCATGGCAGCGTTGCAGATTCCAGTCCAGATCACCCACGTCTGTAAGTGTTGGCACCTCAAGACTCCTTGCCATTGGGCCTTACGATCTAGTTAATGGCTCCAGTGCCTTAGTCTTCTAGAGTGTTGATGAGAATTGATGAATTGTGAGATCTAAGGAATTTTATGTTTGACTCAGTTAACATTTGCACAAGAATGAATGTGTAACAGGAGGAACTTCAAACACCCAACAGTTACAAGTATTTCAAATCATCTTTTTAGATTTTATAATTAAGGATAAGGATTTTTATAGAAATTAATCAAATAAGCATCTAAATCAATGATTAGGAGAGAAATTGTTTTCAGTGTGACGTCATTTGTAATTTATCCAGAATGCAAACAACACAGGCTTGGATCTGAGGTAGTATATTTCAAAATTGGGATCTTTATAAAGATTGAAAAAAAATTTAAGGTAGTAAAGGGCCAGTTTGCTTTAGGGAAGTGTTTTTAATCTCAGTTATCTTTGCTTGTCATAGTTTTATGCTTAGAAGATTTCAGTAACCCAGCGATATATAGAGAAAAGGTTTTTCAATTCAGCTCCATGTTTACCTTCTTCCCCCTTTCTGACATTTCTTTGCTTTTAGTGACAGAAAAGAAATGAGTTCCAATTCTTGGAAGTGTCTTTATTTACCATTAGCCCCCTCCCCCCTTTTTTTTGGTGGTGGTGGTGGTCCTACATGATGCTGTTTGCCTGTGAAAAGATTGTTGCCCACAGTATGCACTTTGTTGTTCAAACCCAGGCATTCTGAATAAGTCTTTGCAGAAAACCCTCCTATTACATTTAGTGTTTCTTGACCTCATCTACAAGATGCTAATAGTGCTTGCCCTCATTAGGACAAACAACATGCATGCACGCACACACACACACATACACGATGCCCTCATTGAGAAACACTGGGCACCTATTAATACCATGAGCATCATATATCTGTATATGCAGTGACTATCAAAGGTACCTTTGCGGGGGTGGCACTTGCCTTGTGTGGATGAAGCCCTGGGTTTGATCATATGCACCACAAAACAAAGCTGCTTTGGAGACATTTGAACTAATGACATGCCTTGCTCTTTATCTGACCCTCCATTTTTTTTTATTTTATAGTTTAAGAATTGTAAAATAACAAGTTCCTAGTCTAAATAGATGAGCTATTAATGAGTATAAATTGTATATGGAAAAGATTAGCCACCATTAGGATGACACTATCCATTAGGAAGACAGCAAATATTTCATAAATGGAACCTTAAGACTCATTCATACCATCTCTTTTTAATAGCTTTTTAAGAGTATTTTATTACTTCCGACAAGATATGTGAGTCTAGTAAGAGTTCTCTACCCCATTTATTATTGTTAGCATTCTGACCCCATCCTCTTGATTTTGCTCTTTAGACCCCATCAAATATGGTCTTCTGAAAAGAATTACTATAATATATTCTTTTGGTTTTAAAATTGCTTTTGCTCCTCATAACAACTCTATATAGGATCAAATCACTACAGGGGCCGTGGAAGAGGCAGTGTTACTAGAACTAATACCTAATGTTAGAGACCTCTGGTCCACATCTATAGTGCTTACTAAAATTTCCAGAAAGTTTTGTTAGTCTGTTTCTTTTTCTCTTTCCAGATTAGCCTTGATGTATTCCTTCTTGCTTCCGAACTCTTGAAACACTTTCAGATACACACCAAGAGTTATTAGCAAACCTCTTACAGGTTCTAATAATGTCTTTGGCTTTATGAGCCCTCTGATGCCATTATTGCTTTCTATGACGTGTAAAAGCAGCCATATTTAAAGCTATGGGTGGGCATGACTGTCTGGTAGAACTGACAGTGTATGTCTGATCTTTGTGCCATCCCAGATGAGCCTGTTATATAACTTGTTTGCAGGCAAATTATTCAGTATGCGATTTCCTTCATGAGAGCTGATTCCACTGGAGAACTTTCACACAGCATTTTATTATTTTCCTTGTTCTTACTACAGCTTCAACAGACTCCCCTGCTGCTTCTGTTGACTCAGAAACAATAACACTAAACAGTGGAACACTACAGACATTTGAGATTCTTCCAGTGAGTAATACTTCAGATAATAGCTATTGGCTGTTTTTATGCAAAAGAAAGATGAGGTACATAGATGGAGTTCAAATTCAGAGGCCAACTGGACAGATGGGACATAAACTGGACTTCCACTTTTATGTCATTGTCATGCTTTCTCTCTATATGAACATGAACCAATGTGGTTTTATCTGAAAATGACAGTAATGGGTAAATGGTATCGATTTGTACTGGCTCAGGTCAAACTGATTATTAAGAAAACTTAGTGGGCACTTACTTCATGAGCTGTTGGCAATATTTGAGTGTGTTGAATAGCTCTTATGCTAGTCACTGTACACAAAATGTTCAGTTCCAGTCCTTAATGGTTATAGTTTTGCAAATTTTCTTAACTGTAAAAATGTTAAGCAGTTATCAGGAACTGGGGAGCTGGCTCATAGGTGAAATGTTTGTTTTGTAAGCACAAATGACCTTGGATTCCCAGCACCAACAAAGAATCTGGGCGTGGCAGCGTAACTGCCACTCCACTGTGGGTAGACCAATAGTCTACCAAATCAGTGAGCTGTCTTTCAGTGAGAGACTGGACAGAGATTGAGAAAGACGCCTGTGTTGACCTCTGGCCTGCACATGCATTTGCACACATGTGAACACACTATGTTTTCGTTATCAGTGACCAAATTCTAACTGCAAGTTTATCTATAATAACACAGAATTCATACCTGAACGCTCAATTTGGGATTTGAGGATAGTGTTGTGATTACTGTGCTGGAAGGTAGCAAGCTTCAGTCAGCCATACAGTTGCTAGGATAAACAAGCTTTCATCCACAGTGTACTAACTTGCTCTTCAATGAGTCAAGTATATTACAGTACATTTTTAGCTGAACAATGGATTTATCTCTATGTAGCTCCATACATGAATGAAAATCTCATGGTTCTCACATACTTGAAATTCCCTAAATAAAGAAATATCTGGATATGATTCAAGTAAATTTTGGTTGCTTATAACTGGTAGGGGAAATGGGTCACGACTTAAATGTACAGGCTTTCTTTTAGGGGCAGTGAAAACTCAAGAAGCAAAAGTGCCAGTTGGTGCCCTCCTTCCTAAAGCAAACCCAGAGTTGGTTCCTATTCTATTAAGAAAATATAAGCACTCATGTTACTTCAAGATTTATTTTGAATCATGTATCAATACAATAATTTAGTCAACATCCTTTAGCTAAATCCCTTGAAGATTCTATTTCCATCTTTGGACTTGAGACCATGGTGATCTCACAGTAGGAATGTATAGTATACTAAACACTGATAGCAACAGAACTTCTTTGGACTTGAGATTAGTGACCTCATAGTAGGAATACACAGTGTATTAATACTGATTGGGATAGCTTTCCGCTTGTTTATTTTTTATTGGAGAAAGGCGTATTGGGGGTACTGTTAAGGTTGTTTACTTATAAAGTCACAACAAATAGCCTGGGGCTGGAGACATTGCTCAGCAGAATGAGGACTGGCTGCTCTTCCAAAAGACCCAAGTTCAGTTCCCAACACAACCGTCTGTAAATTAAGTTCCAGGGGATTGGGCACCCTCTGTGGGCACCTGGCACACATTGAGTGCACAAACAACAAGCAAAACGCCCATACACGTAATTTTGAACTATATAGACTTAAGTGTATTCAAATACTTGAAGTGTCTGTGATTATATACAGTATTAGTACTGATTCCTAGCTATCTGTGATAAATACTGGTAACCTTTCGAAAAAGGCTTGGTTTTCACTTTGGGGAAAGCAGAGAAAAACTGAGTTCCCAGTGGTGGTGAACACTTTAATAGTCATTTCTGATTCTACCAACCCTTCCCATGAAACATATGTATTATTTCCTTGTTAGCAGTAAGAAATCCTGTAGGGATCCAGGACACAGGAAAGACATTTTGGCCAAGATAATATTGGACTGAAAAACAGACTTTCCCAGCCCTCACTAAAGTACAAAATGCTTAATCTGCAGCTTATTAAGATAACCTGGACTAATATAGACACTTAAAGTTTAAAACCTATTAGTGGATAATTCTATCACTATAAAATCTCAAAAGATAAATATATTGCTAGTTGACAACCTATTCAAATGGCATCTTCATTTTCCTTAATACATAAGTGTTTCCTAAAATTATTCCATAATAAAAACATTTCAAGTAAATAAACACCACCAATGTTCCTTTTCAAAAATGTGGTGTTAATCTGTGTTAGTGCATCTCATTATTGGGTGTGGGGGGGGGTGGTACATGCTGACGGTCCAGGATAACTTGTAAGAGTTTGTTCTCTTCCACTTTGTGGGTCCTGGGGATCCAACTCAAGTTCGGTGGCAAGTGCCACTGAGACATTTTGCTGTTTATTTAGATGATTAAGAATTGCAATCCTACATTGCCTATGGTAGTTCTAGGTAGAACCTACTTTGTTGATGCTTAGTTGAAACCAGAACTAGAAATAAATGCAAGGGAACAAAAGACATGTTTTATTCAAATATTTCAAACAGTGTATATAAAAAAAAGAGTATTCTCTTTGTCATATGTACCTTCATGATTGGTTAGTATGCTGCTAGCTACTAAATACAAATCCGTTTTAAATGCAGGTGTAGACTAAATCCATAGGTTTTATACCTGTGTTGAACCTCTTTTCTTCTTTAGTCTTTCCATTTACAGCCCACTGGTACTCCGGGCACCTACCTTCTTCAGACAAGCTCAAGTCAAGGCCTTCCCCTAACTCTGACCACAAGTCCCACAGTAACCTTGGCGGCTGCTGCTCCTGCTTCTCCTGAACAGATCATTGTTCATGCTTTATCCGTATGTCATGTAATTTTGGGGGGCCTGTTGTGAGTCAGGATTAGTTGATATAAATCTAAAGTCATTTGGGTTGGGTATCAGAGTACTTCTTGTTTCATTTGCGATGCAGTATTTTGCACCTAATTCTTCACTGGGGTACATGTCGAGTCTCTACTATTGCCTCTTATTAGATGCATATCCATCCAAGCAGGGAATTTACAAGAGGAAGGGACTCCATGGGAAGTAACAGATTCTAGAAAGTGATGAGGTAGTTGCAGAGGTGAAAGGTGTGGGAAGGGAGGTTACTAGTTCCTGTCACTGACATTGTCCTTTACTATCTTACAGCCAGAACATGTGTTGAACAGCAGTGACAATGTCACTGTGCAGTGTCACACACCCAGAGTTATTATTCAGACTGTTGCTGCGGAAGACTTCACTTCTTCCATACCCCAAGCAGAACTCACAGCCGATAGTGACCTGCACACGTCCGATTTTCCTGAGCCTCCAGATGCACTAGAAGCAGACACGTTCCCAGATGAAATTCCTCGGCCAAAGATGACTATACAGCCATCATTTAATACTCACGTGTCTAAATTCAGCAACCAGAATAGCACAGAACTGATGAACAGCGTTATGGTCAGAACAGAGGAAGAAATGGCCGACACTGACCTCAAGCAGGAAGAACCGCCTTCTGACCTAGCCAGTGCTTACGTTTCTGAGGTAAGCTGTGTAGGTGACTTCAGCCTATGAGTTTTGCCTCGGCCCTCACAGGTACTTTAAGGGGAGGTTCTCGGCCTTGCGTAATGCTACAACCCTTTAATAACAGTTCCTCCTGTTGTGGCGACCCCAACCATAACATTACTGCATTATTACTTCATAACTCATTTTGCTACTGCTATGAATCTAAATGTAGTATCTGATATGTGACCCCACAGGGTTTGCAACCACCCAGTTTGAGAACCACTGCTCCAGTAGCCTTTTCTCTTTAGAATCACAAAGTGCAAACTCAGAAGGTGTCAGTGGACTAGCTCTCGTTGCTGGATGTACCTGAGCATAGTTCCTCGCTGAAGTGTACCCTCTCCTCAGGCAACATGATTGAGAGGCATTTGTTAGCATCCTCTCCTGGATCACCTTTGGGTGGTATGGATAATAGATTTTAAATACATTCCATAGTGCAACATAATTTTCCCTATATGTAAATGACATTGGACAATTTATTGGTTTAAAATCCTTTTTATCAATATTCATTACACTATGAGATTATTGAGGTTCATAGACCCTCATCTTCTTAAGGTCTTAATGTTTATGTTCTAATTTTTAAATGAAGGATATTTGAGAGCTAAGTGCTAACAGACCTGGATGTACTTGGGGAATGTAAGTCTATCTTTTTTGTTTTCTTTTATTATTATTATTTAGGATTTAGAATCTCCCACCATAGTACACCAAGTTCATCAAACAATTGATGATGAAACAATACTTATCGTTCCTTCACCACATGGCTTTATCCAAGCATCTGACGTCATAGATACTGAATCTGTCTTGCCTTTGACAACACTAACAGGTACCGTACTAAGACTCTTAATCATGAGCCTGGTAAATAATAAGGGGGAAAACTCAGGCGGTTTTATCCAGTCATGTTAATCTCTTCATCCATCGGTGCTCCTTGTAGGCTAAATCCTACATGTTAGTAACAGACTTAGACTGGATAATAAGTAAAATACATTTAATACTAACTTTATTTAAACTTATTTCAGATCCCATATTTCAACACCATCAGGAAGAATCAAATATAATTGGATCGTCTTTAGGCAGTCCTGTTTCTGAAGACTCAAAGGATGTTGAGGACTTGGTAAACTGTCACTAGGTTATTAGAGACAGGTACTTCCAGTAAAAGAAGCCACATTGCTGATTATATTTTCTCCAAAGACAGGAGCAGTCCCAAGAGTTTTGGTTTGCCATTCCTCTGGCTTGTAACGTAGCTGCTGTGCTTAAGCCATGCACATTGTTGCTGCTGTTACTTTTTATCTCCATTAAAGTGTATCGTCTGAGGTCCAGTTTATGACAGTGTGTTACAGAGTATAGGAAGTTTTCATTGCCCAGATCTGTTCAGTTTTATATCAAGAAGGAGTTGCATTCACTGTAGCTACTTAAATCACCAAAGCTTACCTGCTCTGGTTAGACACTGTATTCTGTCCAGACTCAATTTGGCCTGGTTATATTATCAAAATGGTCCAGTTTAGTTAGCAGTGACCTTCAGAAAGATTGACTTAGGAGTTTAATAAGACAAGACCAGCATTTATATGAGAACATAGGAATTGACTCATGTGAAGGTTACCCTGGTTACCCCATTGCTGGCAGTGGGAGCTGACTGAGGCGGGGTAAGAGGAAAGCATTAATTAAAGAGTCAAGAAATTGACTACAGGTCTTTGATCTTTAACTCTTAAAGGGAATGTAGATGAAGTAATGACACCCACTATAGCAAAGCAGTTATCTACCCTCATCAGAGACAGCCAGTACTCTACAGTTAGCACTTTGAAGTCATTTCAGTGAGGGGAGGGGATATCGCCTTTGAGAACCATGACTTTTTACTTCATGTACTACATCAATTGCCCAGAAAATAGTTGAGGGGTATTAGAGTTTGATGTTCACTTAGTGCATTACCTGTTGGGGGTACAGGATAGCTTCTCCCTCAGGCACTTTTAACAAACAGAATTTGCTTCTGTATCAAGAGTCATTCCTAAGGGCAACGCCAAAACAAGCCTAGAGGGCTTTAATGATATGATCTTACAGAAAAAGTCAAAAAAGAACCTTTTATAAATTATTTTATTTATTATTGTAATTAGATCCTCACAATCAGAGTTGTCTTTTCACTATCTGTTTTATTAATGTGAAACTGTAGTAATAAGCAAAAGTTGGTTGCCTAGGGAACAATAATTGTATATTCAGTTTAACAGAAATAAAAAAGTATTTGTTGTAAAATGAAAGATTTGAGCCGTGCAATTAAAGTGTAAAAAAAAATTATTTTCAAAAGTGAAAATACTTTGCCATTTGAGGGCTGGAATGTTTGAGCTTCTTAAAGGAAAGCAGAGATGTAGGATACAGCTCCCTTGCAAGAGGGAGCTCAGAGTTACAGTAAACATGAAAATCATGTGCAGACTTCGAGAGGTTCTTTCAGCATACTTTTCCAGCCGTTGATTCCCATGGATAGAGTCCTGGTGAGTACTCTCGGCTGCTTCACCTTCCCACGTCGTGGAAGTACAAGTTCGCACATATACACAACATGACGATAGAAAATAAGATGTAGTAAATTAGATTTCTAAATTTTGGTTCTAAATCTCCTTGCCGATACCAGTAGATCTAAAAGAAGAATTAAGATAAAAATTTAAGTACTGACCAACTCTTGCAATGTAAAATACAACTAATTCTTTTTTATATGGATATCATAGAATTTATTGTCCTGGAATAGTCTTCAGTTAATCACCATTCCTGAGGCCAATGCAGCCATAATTCTTTATGATCCAGAGAGTACTACACATGTTTTCATGGTACAAGATCGTATATATTCCTGTTTTTTTGTGATGTATTTGGTTCTGTGATCAAAGTATTATACCAATCACACTAGGTAAAAACATGTTATCTGGATATATTTTTAATATATTTTAATTACTAGAGAGGAGGGTTCTTAGATTTATGTGATCAGTTCATATAGAAGAGAGCTTATGTAAATAAATACATAATTTAACTATCTCAACCTTGGTCACTCAGGACTGCAGACCATAGGAGACAAGAACACTTACAAGTAGATTCGATCTGGAACTAGTTCTGCTTAAGTGATGTGGCTTAAAAGTTATGTGGGTTTGGAACAATTTAAGGATTTACTTTAAAAAAAAAACTTAGTACTTTTTTCCAAATAGTGTTGGAACTCAAACCCAGGGTCTTCTTGCTTGTGAGAGAATCTCTCCCACTGAAACACAACCTCACCCCAAGTGAGGTTTCATGAATTGAAAGGCAAAATCAACAGATAACCTCCAAATAACCATCTTTTAGGGGTGGGTATTTTAACACATGTAGGGTCTGTATTATAGCCGTCTTATTACAGATAGAACTCCATGTTTCCGGGGAAATGTGATGTTGATTGTCTTCACTCTGGGAAGAACACAAATCCAAGTGGACCCATATTACTAGAAGCAGTCTAGGGTGTTCTGCAAGACTGTTGAACCCTATGTATAGTTGCTGTGTACAAGCGAGTCCCATCTGACTTTGCACAATTTGAAGTATTATGGTAATTCTTAAAATTTCATGTCTACTTTTCAAGGAAACAGTTTTCTTCAGGCTTTTTAACTTTGGGATTGAGGAGAAAGGATAATTCTGGAAAAGGGTAATTTTGATTACCCTTGGTAAGTCCTTGGAGATGTGGGGTAAAAGGAGAGATGCCCTTTTATAGACACAGGAGCTAGAAATTTGTCCTAAGCACAACCATATTTGGCTTTTACAAACATTTAAATTCTATGATACTCACAAGTACGCAGGCAGTAATACTACTCAAAGAGATGCAGACAGCAAAAAATATATTCAGTGGTTTGGGAGGTAGTTGAGGAAAAACAAAAGCACTGATCAGTGTCACCTGTATGGAGAGACATGTAAGAGTAATTCCAAGGTGTAGTCAGACTGCAGCAAGGCAGAGTTAGACGACATTCTGCATCGTGAAATCATGTCCAAGTATTTGACACTTTCCCAGCAAGTACAAAAGGCAAACCAGCCTCAAAAGAAACCTCTTCATTAACAGAGATTAGCAATCATTTAAATCCTGTTCCCAAGCTTAATAATTACTAAGAAAAGTCTGATTATCTTGGAATTGTAATTTTCCCTACCTAAAGTGAATAGGGCTCGCTTTGGCAGAACAAACGCTAAAATTGGGACAGTATGTAAATTAGAATGGCCCCTGCAGAAGGACCTGCAAATTTGTGAATCATTCACAATGTCTCCAATGAAATGGTGTGGCACACACTCATGCATAAACTGTTGATACCTTTGTATTTGTTTTCAATATTGCCAAAATACCAGGGGAAACTAAAATTACAAAATTAGGAGGAAAAAAGTGAATATACACTGGTTTGACTTAGTTTTATGAAAAAATACCAAAAGATAGGTTTCTAATCCCCATTTTGTTTCTACCTTGTATTAAAAAGCAATGGAAAAACTAAGGTTTGTTCTCTTAGCAAATTTTAGTCTTGGTTATCACATTTTGTAAACTGTAGCTTTTTTCTTTGATAGGCAGATACAGAATGTGTATCTTACATACTCTGATGTGCTATGCAGAATTTTAAAAATTAACATCTACTGTCTGAATCTTTACAAACCTACTCAGAGTAAACTTAAGGCACTAAAAGAAACAGAAAAGGTGACAGTCAGTCATTGCCACTATCAGTTTTACAAATTTACTTGGCAGGAAATCATGGCCAACTCAATTGACTGATTTACTCTTTCAAACTTGACTATGATTGGAATATCTGTATGTTTATACGTCTTTTGTTTGGGGAAGACTGATTAGTAAAGTTCTCAAAACTGGCCAAGAGTATAAATGCAAAAGAAGATACTTACTAGAATCAATAAGGTGGTTAAGCTGCCAACAACTAAATTGATGATTCGATCCTGAAAGAGACAAGAGTTTGTTAGCCAGATAACTTGGATTCGGCTGCTGCCAGAATGGAAGCCGGAATCTTATAGAATCAAGAGACCAAGGGCTGGGCCTTTGACCTCCACCAAAGAAAGCTGTGCTAATAAAAAGGTAGAAAGGGTTCTGGGAAATGAGGCCAACTGAGGAGCGCATGTGCTACTGGGAACAATATGAGGAGGAATGGTGTTCAGGTTGCCAGCCTTAGCCTTGGCACCAGACTGATCTAGACGTATATAAGTGACAAAGGGGCTTTGTCTACCTGAAAATACAGGAGTGCCATGCTGGATGAACGCTATCTAGTCCAGTTTTTACTATTCTTCTCCAACTTAGTAAGACTCCAGTAATATAAACAAGGAATTGTTTGAAGAACCAAGCGCCCTATCCATTAAGTTATGTTGTGGTTTTCAGCCCTAAGCGAACAATTCTATAGAGTATCTTAAAGCGGGGGGGGGATCCTAAATTTTACAGGTCAATGTAAACTTGGGCCAGTGTGTTTTAAACTACTTGCCAAAAATTAGAGGTAACTCGGAAACCTAGCATAACTATGTTACAAAGTCATAAGGTTGGTGAGTTTTGTGGAATTACAGAACAAAGGGCTAGAGTTATCACTCAGTAGTACACACCTGCCTGGCATGTACAGGGCCCTAGGCTTCATTCCTCAGCACCCCATCCCAAGAGAAAAGAAATTGTATATAAAACAAGGTTGGGCTAAGACTTGACCAGGAAACAAAGCCACTGAGAACAACTCATCTGTGAGAAGCCAAAGCTGAGTCATGAACTTGTATTTATGGAGCAGGGGCTACTGGGATTCAGCCTTCACTAAAGACTGTTTTAGTATTAACAGAAAGGAGGAAACAGCAACAAACTACAACCTCTCTTCCAAATTCTCTACTTTTGAAAAACTACAAATTAAAGTGGTAGGCAAAGCTGGAGAGCAGGAAAATCAGGTTTGTGGTAGGCCTGCTCTAGGCAAGGACAAACCACACCTCTCCAGGTGAAGGCCAGTGATCAAAGGTTGGAAGGGAAAACTAAATTACAAACACCCTAACTACACTAAGAACTCAACAGATCTTACAACCGCAGCCCATCAGAAATCAATACCATTCCTTAAGGACGAGACCTGGGAGCAATTCATTAATCACTTATCTTCCTGCCACACATTTGTGTGTCCGTGAAAGTTTGTGGGTGTGAAAGTTCCACCTGTCTGTTCTCAGAGTATCTGCTCTTAGAGATTTGCAGACATTTACTGTGGGTCTTCACACCCAACAGCTGTCACCAATAGAGGTTTCCAAATGTCACAGCAGCTTGTCTGCCAAAACCAGGAGTAACAAAAAGCAACTGATGGAGGGAAACTGACCAGACTTTCACAAAGCTTCTGAAACTAGGGATGAGGGGACCGAGGAGATGATTTAGTAAAGTGCCTGACGCATAAGCCAGAGGAACTGAGTTTGGCTCAAACCCCAGCACTCACATAAAAAGCTGGACGAGCTGCCTGGAGAGATGAACTCACCAGGACCTGTAACTAGCTCCAGGCGATTTGACACCCTCTTCTGGCCTCTGGTCACCCACGGGTACAGATAACACACTCAGTTGTTTCTTAAAGAATGAATATATCTGTACGTCCACTCCCAGGAGTTGATGGGGTGTAGAGACAAGAGGGTCTATAGAGTTCAATGGCCAGCCAGAGCAGCTGAATTAAGAGACCTTATTTCAAAAGAATATATAGAATGATAAAAGAAACATTGAACATCACACCTCTGGCCTCCAGTGTGTGCATACATACATACATGTAAGGATGAATTTGCAGTATGACTTGTACATGGGGAAGGAGGCTCAGGAAAATCAAAATACAAAAGTCTATAATTCTAAGGTAAAGAAACAGGTTGTCAGGCCTGTACACCCCAAAAGCTCCTACTGATCTTAATATTCCTTGCTACACAGAATATCCTAAAGGCCACTACTGTTGTAGACAAAGCTGTCAAATGACAGATGGTACCTCACAAAGCCTATTAGTAGCATATCCTATCAGCCTATTAAGAATAGCATAACTGCTTTGTTCATGGTAATGAGAATACACCTAAATTTCCCTTCCTGGCTTCTAGATAATCAACATCATCTTGCATATCTCCCTGAATTAATAATTACTCAGCTAAAAAGCAGTACTCTCAGCTGTTCCTAGAAGGAGATAAACTACTCAGGATGTGTCTTCTTTCTCCCAGCCAGTACTTTGCCTTCAGGTCTCCTGCTACAGACAACATAGATCCAGGTCAGAACCACTGAGTTTATTTGAAACTTTGACTTCTAATGCTGTATCCAAACCCTGGCTACTCCGATACGGAATGTGGTCCAGGTGCATTAGCCTCACCTAAGTAAGAACCTATTTAACTGCAAAATTAAACCCGGCTTCAGATATGCTGAGTCAGAAAATATTTTTAACAAGATCTTCTAGTATGAACCTTGAACAAACCATTTTGAGAGTACAAGCTTAGGGTAACAATCCATTGCTTGAGACAGATATTCTAGAGTCCAGCATGGTCTTCTAGGTTCCAATCTTCAAATGACAGAACGATTCACTCACTAGTTATTTAAGGCGTCAAAGGGCATTTAAAGAAGAGTGTGCCCCCAAATTGAGCTAAATTGTACAGAGAGATGAACATTGCATTTAAACTTTGTCATTTATAAAAGAAACTGAAACTCAAGTTTTTCTGTGTCTGAAGCTGGTATTGGTTTTACCAGAAACTACCTTTCCCCCTCGCCACCCCCTCCCCCCGGTTTTATTTTTATCCTATGTCTTAGCTTACTCTGACACTGTCTAGCTATGTAACCCTACATGGAGACCCCTTAAAGCCCTATCTTGTTTAATAGACCAACATGGGCAAAGTGATCGTTTCCACAATTTTCAGTTCTGAATGAATCTCTGCAGCCTACACCTGGGAGTCACCTTGTAACTAAAAAGTCCCCAATCTTGCCTGGTCAGTAATCATGCAGCAAGCACACTGATGAACACGGTAAAGGCCCTCGGACTGATGAAGCTCGGGTAGTGACGGCTTGCAGGACATTGGCAGTCACATCCTGAGAGTAACCAGTAGCCAGCGGCTGCCATCCCCTCTAGCTGGCCATCCTGTTGCTATAGAGCTCAGGATGCTAGCACTGTGTTCAGTCTTCGTTTCCATGGCAAATCGTGCTTTACCTGCTCCCAAAGCAGATTTTCTCCTTCCCTAAACACAAGTAACAATAAGAAGATGAAGGCAAGAATTCAAAAGGTGGGAAGGGACAAGAGAATTTAGGGGGAAATTGCCTATGAGATCGCTTCTGATTTTAAGTCTAATGCAATCAATCATCTTCCTCTATTTTTCCATGGCTTCAGTTACCTGTGGTCAACAATCCAAAAATACCAAGAGGGAAATACCAAAAAATAAACGATTTTTTCAACTGAATATTATGAGCAACATGATAGAATCACATGTAGCTCCGTGTGTGAGAATGAAGATATATATATATATATAATATTCTTTCCATGGTATGGAGACTACATGGTACCCATGCTGTCTGACATAGGCAACAGAGCTGCAGCATTTGTGTCCAATACTTAATAGAGCAAAGCTGACAATTTAGATGCTGTCACAGAAAAGCCAGAGATGCTAGAACTTACAGGGGGAGGGTTCCTACAATTAGTAGAAACAGTAGAAACACACTTGTGCAAATTTCTGCAAAAGAGGAAGATTGTGTTCATCTTACTGTTGCACGTCAAGAGGTAAGTTACAGCCACAGAATGTGGTTAGTACTTAGCTACCTGATTCAGGTATCAGGGACACTGTTCTGAGATTTTTATGCAGTTCAGGGTTTTAATTCTCACTAGTCAAAGTAGGCATCATGCTGGATCATCAAGTAAGGCAAACTTCTGGCCGTAGGCAAATTTTTTGCATGATAAACACATGGACATAGGAGATGCAGTATTTCATAAACAGTTCTCGTGTTGGCCCATAAAGTACGCTAAAGACGTGCCAGCTAGATTCCCAAATTAGTGAACTGTAACTTGGGAGGTGGAATGCCACTCCTCAATCTGACTGCCCGTCCTCCAGAGCTAAACTCCGAACATCACTTCCACTATTAATTCTCAGGAGAGAGATTCCCACTTCAAGACCCCCAGATTCTACACTTCCTACATCGAAGTAAGATACACTACCTGTGTGCTTCCCTGAGACTGAGTTATTAACAGTGGGAGAGCAGGCCTCTCCTTCAGCAATTTCCCTAATGCCTGACAGTGTGCATCTCTCTCACCTGGGACCGAACCTGCCTGTCACAACTAAATGCAGCCTCGTTGCTTGTAGGATGGGCATGTAGCATAGCAGCGGAAGCTGTGGCCTGGTCCTGCCCTCAGGCCCAGTACCCTCTCTCAAGTGCTTCCAGAGTATGCTATTGTTCTCAAGGAAGCAGCAATAATAAACTCGGGATCACATGGGTCAACATCCCCCTGGCTTTATTACAAGGTCAGCTTCTGCTAGAGCAGGAAAAGGCAATGACCAGGAAGGCTTCATCCAGAGACTCATCCTTATGCAGTATGTCTTTCTCAGGAGGAAACTGCAGGAAAGGAGGAAACAAGAACGCCATACATTCTCCACACACTCTCGGAGGTTGGGCAGGGCTGGAATAACACCCTTCCCAGGTGTGTCTCCACACTGCACACTTGAATGTTCCTTTTTCTCCACCTCAAAACTATGATACAAACTAACTTCCCTGTCAGCTACTTAAGGCTTTCCAGAGATGCTGGTCATCTCCAAACCTCAGCAGAATATGTCACTACTCAGTATACTAGCCCTAGACAGGCAAGGCTTCACGGGGCCAGACATTTTGTTTTTCGGAGTAGCATAACTTTTTCTTTTATTGGTTTTTATTGAGCTTTACACTTTTCTCTGCTCCCCTCCCTGCTTCTCCCTTCCTCCCTTCAACCCTCCCCCCTTGCTCCCAATTTGGAGTAGCATAACTTTCAATCATAGCAACTTCCTCCCTTCCTCATTTCGACTACTAGCTATGCCAAATCCTTTTCCCCCCTCCTGCCCCCCAAACTGGACATTCACTAACCAGAACATAACCAATCTGATGCTGCAACACTGACTTGAGGACCTCCTTGCAGACTAACTGTGGGCTTAGTAACTTCAAAAATGCACAGATTACTCCCTGGAGGATGCACCTTGGGAAGTCTGGGTCATGTGACCCAAACCCCCCACCAACCACTGGGCACTGGCACTAAACCTTGCACTGGATATGTCTAACTACCTAAGAACTAGACTCATCTCTTCCTCCACATGTCAAAGTTGGTAAGGTCAAGCCTTTTTCACTCTGACACTGAGCCACTTCATAGAATGGAAGTCCAGCTCAAGTTTGTACCATGGCACATGCTCTCACCATCCTCCGAGAAGAGCACCTTTTTCTAATTCAAAACAAAACCCAGTTACCAGTCATCCCCAGAAAACAAAATACTAGCAGAGAAAGGAATGCCCCCACCTCCATTCCTGCCTCAGTGGAAGTGGCTGCACTTTCCCTTCCTTAACCCATCACCTCCATTTAATCCAATCACTTGTTCTCACTGAGGAACACCACTGGCCTTAAAAATCTCAAGTCCTTCCAACATCAGAGGACCTTCATTCTACCATGCTTCCTGCTTGGATTTTAAGATTTCTCTTTCTGCTTTTTCTACGGACTAAGAATGTGTAACAGCAAATGGAGAGTGAACGGGGGGGCATGAGCAGTCACTCTGGGGTGTGAAATGTGAAAAACCCTTTTCAAGGAAAAGCAAGGAAACATGCAAGGAGCCAGAGAGGGTGTTGCAAACGAATCTATGCAGCAATGGCCAGAAGAGCTGTGAAGCTTAAAGAGCAGCATCCTCTTCAAAGTTAAGGTGGAAACAACCCCCCGGGCTGATATAAGAGGTTTCCTCTTTGGAGCCTGGCATGGTGGTGCATGCCTTTACTCCCCGCACTTGAGAGGCAGAGGCTAGTGGATCTCTGAGATCTACAGAGCAAGTTCCAGGACAGCCAGGGATCCAGAGAAACCCTGTCTGGGGGAAAAGGAGGAGAGGGACAGGGAGGAAAAGGGGGAATCTCATCTTCAGGAAGGTACCGGTGCCGTCCTGCATGGGATCAGCAACCCTCAAAGCTTTCTCTTGCCCTCCCACTCTTCGTTGTGTTGAGAACAAAGCATTGCTCCCCTCCAGGGGAAGCAACCCCCAGAAATCTTACTGCTGCCTTTGTCTTGGACTTCCCAACCTCTTAGAACAGTGAGAAAATAAATTTCTGTCCTTTACAAATTACACACCAAGCGGCAACTTGTTCCAGGAGCACCAGTGTACTAAGAACAAGGGTCTATGAGAAAAGACCTATGGCCCAGCACACTTTCTAGGATGCAGTCGTGAACTTCACTGATATGCACTGGACTCTTCTTGAGATCTGCTATCACCATGTAAAATCCTATTCATGCTTCTAGGTCAGGACTCACAAGTCTGACCTGACAGCCTTGAGAACTCCAGCTAGGAAAGGGTGCATTCAGACACCTACCAATACTTAGCTGCCTATCCCACCCTTCCAGCAGTATCTCTGAATGTTGGGTACTCCTAGCAAGGAAGCAGAGTTAGCACGCAGAGCCCACTAGCAGAACCTTGCACGGCTTACCCAGAGTGAGGAAGGCAGACCTAAGCCACATCCTACTTTCACGTTTCTCAAACTTGAGGGCTTTCAGGCTGTAGGTTAGAGATGGATTTTCAGAAATTACTTGGCTTTTCTTCCGGTTGCGAAGGAAAACTTCCTGTCATTCAAGCTCTAGAAATGGCTAGGTAAGACAGCCCTAAGGGGAAAATCCCTGAGGAGAGGGTTCCTGCTGCAGGATGACAGAAGAATCCTTGTGCCCTGTCAGTGATCTCTACCTAAGTGGGATCTTCCCTCGTAGGGTCATGAGAGCCAACCAGAGGGGCAAACGACATGCACAAGACGAAGAAGAGACTTCCGGCCTCACTGGCTAGCTCTAGGGAATAGTGATCTCTGCCTGTTGGTGCAACCTTTCTGAGACTTCCCACAGAAACAGCGAACTCTGAACAGAACTGTAAGCAGGGGGGATGGAAGAGGGGTTTCAAGAATGCAGGCGGCCAGGTATGGTGGTGCATTCCTTATACAGGCTCGGGGCAGAGGCAGGCTGATCTCTCTGAGTTTGGAGCAAGCCTGTTCCTCATAGTTTGACCACAGCCATGCAGATCCTGTCTCAAAAGAGTAAAATAAAAATACAACCCCTCTGACACCTTCACACGTTTTGCACTGCTATATGTGAACAAGAATACAAAATTCCCTCTTTATTTTGATCAAGGAAAAGTTACTTCACAGACATTTATTAATATCCCGATTTTACCATATTTAGGTTATATTTTTGTACATTCGTCCAACCATATTCTCCTCACAGATACCTGAAATAGATGATGTGGAAATCAAAGTAAGAGTGGAGCACAGTCTCCATGTTTGGTACCCACAGAAGCACACTGATGATGCGCACCCGAGACTCAGAATGACAGACAGAGGAAACACTAGACAGAAGCCTGACCAGACTCACAAACTTCTTCAGCATGCACCTACCAGTAGGTGCATAAATCACTTCACTTTTAAAATGTAGTCTTCCAATTAACTATGTACAACCTGCTAGATTATTGTAAGGGTTAGGAAATAAAAGTCCTTCCAACAGAACAGTTGTCATTCCATGGTAAATGGTGGCCTATTCAGGTGGCCATATCTAATGGGAAGTCTTTAATTGATGTAGGAGGGTCATCTGTCTATGTGTTTTCATTGGTTAATAAAGAAACTGCCTTGGCC
>LOEQ01003109.1:30183-40280 GCA_001685075.1 Bramus lutescens | reverse complement strand
GACAGTATCACTCCTGGGCAAGGTCTACTCTACTGTGGACAGTATCACTCCTGGGCAAGGTCTACTCTACTGTGGACAGTATCACTCCTGGTCAAGGGATCCTGGTTGTCTAAAGCAGCTAGCTGTGCAGAGCAGACAGCAAGCCAGTAAGCAGTGTTCCTCCAAGGTCTTTGCTTTGGTTCCTGTCTTGAGTTCCTCCCTTGGTTTCCCACCATGATAGACTGTGATTTGTAATCCAAATAATTCTTCAAGTTGCTTTGAGTCAGTATTTTACCCACAGCAACAGAGAAGCAGCCTAGGCCAGCCTCAGTTAACCAGAGTATAAGCCAATCCATTAAGCTTCGTGGTTTGTGAAAATACTTCTGCTAGTGTAGATTACTATTCTGTTCCCGTTCACAAACTACTCAAGAATTACCATTTCCAGCGACTAGCTACCACGATCTTCAGCTGTTCTGTGGTGCCAAGTGCTAGCTGTCAGACTGTGATTGCTACCCAATGCCCTTTGCACTGTTTATCATACACAGAGTGAGTATGGGCAAAGTCTGCTTAAAGATACACATGACAAAGTACTAATACTGAATTACTGCCCATCTATACTGAACTCTGCAGTTTAAGAACTAGAGCGATAGAGAAATTTAAATTTAACAAAGGTACCTCAAATATTCTAATGAAAGAGGTAGCCCATGTTTGAGCATTACCAAGAATTCAAACTAACAAGCTTCAGAGAAACTATTGACCTTCAAAAATGTTTTAAACTTTGTGTATCTCTCTTTCTCTCAGTGTACATCTATTTGTATTTTCTTAGTGGAAGTTTTATAACTTCCAACATATTTTAAGGGATTCTGATATAATTTTCAAACAGCAACATAAAGTGTTAAATATTTACCATTAACATATTCTTAGACTTGTTATATAAAAAAGCCTTTTCTTCCTTATTTGAGAAATAAAGCATAATATTAACATGTGAGTGTCTAATACATGCATTCTATTATGTAAGACACTGTTGGATACATTCCCCCAAAGAAAAACACCTTCAATTTGGTTACAGACAGACAGACAGACAGACAAACATATGCACACACAAACACACATACACACACCCTAGACTGTATACTTTAAGTCTGGAATATTAGAATTTTAAAATAAAATCGACAATACGTGTGTGTGTGTGTGTGTGTGTTCTACTGGGCAGAAAGAATGGCTGCAAATCCCAGCTGCCATTTTTATTTTTACATGGAATATTTAAGATCGGTAGATGTCTTGGTTATGGTCCCTTCGTCATCACTTTTTTGGTTGTATAATCCTAGGAAAGTCCTTTAATATTTCTGAGTTCCTGAAGATCGACTGTTTGTAGGGATAATGGCACATAATCTTCTGAAGGCAGGATAAGGACTTCATGATATCCTGAAGCCCTGATATAAGTGTACATGTGTGCATATAATGTGTATATGTGTGGTCATGCTTATCTGCATATAAATTATTTACATTATGCAGTTGGAAAATGCAGAAGAGTGTAAAGAGCAAATATCCCATGCCTTCACATCCCAGAGATAGTAGGTCTTGTCGGCTACTTTTGTTCACATGTAAAAGCCCCAGCAACACTGGCTTTAGCTTGGCATTGTCTTAGAGACAAATCATGGGTATCTAATAAAACGACGCAAACCTGAGCATGCTCAACTGTAGTCCCAGATGCTTGGAAAGTGGCATTAGGAGCACTGCTTTGGCTCAAGAGTTCGGATTCTGCCTGGCAATACAGCATGATGCTGACTCTTAAAAAATAAAGTGATGCATCCCCTATATTGAATTTTCATTTTAAAGTGAACATTAATGCAAAAGATAGAATTAACGAGAAGAGGTGTAAATAAAGACAATATAGAGACATATAGCATGTACATTTCTATAAGCAAAATGGTAAAAATACCTTTGACAGAAGTTATACATTTGGACAATTTGATTACTGTTTAATGGGAACGCTTCGCCATAAAATACAAGTATCTTTGGGCTGCCAAATTCTTTGAGCTGTCATATACACAGAAACATGAAACTGAAAAATTCAGAACTGACTCATTGTTTGTATCCTTTTTATCATTATAACGCTTAATAAATGCTTATTTGTATGACCTTTGACCCCATTAGCTAATCATACTATAGCTTCTATGAGAAAAAAAAGAAAGGAAAAAAGAAAAGTGAAAGGGGGAAGTAAGGAAGGAAAAATAGTAAAGGAAAGAAAAGAAAAATATAAATGAACCTTGTACACACTAAAGCAGAGTCCAAAGTACTTGGAACGCTAACAAACTGACTTATGGCATCCAGTGTTAACATTTATATGATTTGCTTGGTCGCAGCTGATGGCTATTCCAGTTAGTCAACTGCAGTAACACGGGGACTCGGCTGAGATATGTCATAATGATTGCCAAGAGGGGAGAGGCAGGAATGTGCAGGTTGTACAGTCAGCACGCTTCTGCTAAAGAGAGGTGAAGAACCGGAGGAAGTGGGAAGCTCTAAGTGAGGTTTTCTTTGCTTGTACCAAAGAGGCTGGAAATCCAGGAGATGGTGGAGTTGCTTTGATTTCTCTGGTGATTGCCAGTCATACTCCCACTGTTTTGGTTTCGAAGTGAAATGTACCTTAAAAGCTTATGTGCTGAAGTCTTGCCCCCTAGTAAGAGGGGGGCAGGGCCTTTGAGAAGTGACTGGGTCGTGAGTTCATTAATCATTATTGCGTTAGCTCATTGATGAGTTCATGGTTGAGTAAATATGGAAATCTGTGGAGGTATTGCCCCCTTGGAGGTGTGACTCTGGGCATGTGTAGGCAGGCCATATACTGCATGGGCCCCTTCCTTCCTCTCTCACCCTGACTATTATAAGGGAAACAGCTTTAGTTCAATAGCTCAGCACCAAACGCAGAGAGAGCCAAGTGACCATCAGCTGAAACCTCCGAAACCACGAAACCACGAAATCCTTCTTTACACATTTTCTCAGGCATTCTATCACAGTCACAGAATATTAACCTAGCTCCCCATAATTCCCCATTTCCCCATGAGCCCTCTGTCCTGTGGGAAACACGTCACAGGGAACTCTGGCTTCGGAAAGCAGGCACTGTTCACGAGGGCTTTCTCAACTGTCCAGTGTAAAAGACAGGGACAAGCACCCTGGGAATTACCCAGGTAAATGGCTGCATGAGTTAGTGCAAGAGCTCATGTATGCTTGTGGAAGAACCATAGCTCTAGGCCTCTCTACAAGTACGCCCAACTATGCTACCTTGCCTTGTCCCTCATTTATTGTTATTGTTATTATTAGTATCATTATTATTTAGAAGAGTCTTGCTACGGAATCTAGAGACTTGCTAAGGTATCTCTGGAATCTACTAATAGTGATTCAGTCAGTTCAGGTCCTACATCAAAATGTGTAGATTTACGAGCCAGAGAGACCTCATATAAATGCCTGAGCTATACATCTCCAGGTCTTAGAAAAATAAAAACAGGGGCTGGAGAAATGGCTCAGCAGTTAAGAGCGCTGGCTGCTCTTCCAGAAGTTCTCAGTTCAATTCCCAGCATCCACATGGTGGCTCACAACCATCATTAATGAGATCTGGTGCCCTCTTTTAGCCTTCAGGGATACATGCAGACAGAACACTATACATTATAAATAAAATTTTAAAAAAAGAAAAACAAAAACGAACTGAATCCAGAAGCACCGAACAGTAAGAACTAAGATCTATGCAGACATTAACAAAGGGAAAACTAAAAGAACAAGACACAGACTCAACCAAACTCTGAAATAGTTGGTTCTCTGAAAATGTAATTAAAGCAAGCAAAAGAAAGGAAAGACCCAAATTAATATATTTAGAATTAAAAAAGGGACAGGCAACAACACATACCAAGGAGATGCAGAAGGTCTGGGAAAGGAATAGTTTAAATGTTTGTATTTTGGAAAATCTAAAAGAAATGGAAAAGTTTTAGACATATATTGATAAAGTTTAAAAAATAAAGGAACAGAGAGAGGGAAAGAGAGATACAAAAAACATCAAGGGTAATTATCAGACTCTATCACTGTATTAACATTCTCAATCCCTATAGCAGTGCCTAACTCCTGGCTACTTTAGTGAGATTTGAGTCCCTCTTACCGACTTCAGAGTGATCGCTCCCAAGAAAAATTTCTTATCTTTGTGTAAGTGCATGTTTTGAATATCTAGTGTGTTTGGCTTCTGAATATGAGATCGTCAAGGAGAGCCCAGCTGTCTTCCCAGTCAAATGGGAGAGTTCAAAGGTCACCAGTGGGACTTCAGTAGGGACACTTGTAACACTTCAGTCATGATAATAGAATTTATGTGTGCTCTTGTGTTTTGTGATTCAGAAGTTGAAACAATAATGTTTCAGGCACTGGGAAATATTTTCTAGCTTGTGAATGTTTTCCTGAGTTTGACACACTGACTGGGACTCTCTGCTCTGGTCTGTCTCTCCACCACTTCTATCTCATTGGGCATGAGACAGCCTGAATGTGAACTTGCCTGCGGGTTCATGTACTGACTGCTTCCTTCCCCAGCTGCAGCTGTTCTGGGAGGCTGTGCAAACGCTAGGATGTAGGACCTATTGAAGGAACTAGGTCACTGGAGGGAGAAATCTGGAGATGCATCTCCTCCTACCCATGTGTGTGACCTCTTTGGGTCCTGCTGCCATGGTTCTCTACATTAACAATCTGTTACTCTGTGTCCCAGTAATAAAACCAGATGAAACCATGAACTAAAATAATTATGTTTTCCTTTATTTCTGATGGGTATTTGTCATAGCAATTCGAAACAAATCTAGCCCATTGCTTTTTTTTTTTTCTGAGACAAGGTTCCACTATGTAGCCTAGGCTAACCTTAGACTCAATTCTTCCTCCTCAGCCTCCTGAGTGCTGGGGTTACAGGAGCAAGTCACCACAACCCTGCTGAAGTTTCTACAGCACTTTCTGGCTTACAAATCCACAGTGACTTCCGGTTGCCAAAAGTAATCTTGAAAGACAGTGGAGCACACCAGTCAGGTCTGACAGGCA
The DNA here is from genome assembly GCA_001685075.1 of Bramus lutescens. Lineage (NCBI taxonomy): Eukaryota > Metazoa > Chordata > Mammalia > Rodentia > Cricetidae > Bramus > Bramus lutescens. Next base: position 35,246 of record LOEQ01003109.1, on the reverse strand, counting down.
GGAAATCTGTGTTCTAGATTCTGTTGACACAGCAGAAAATTTAAACTCTTTTGAATTTCTCTTGTCTTATTTTTCAAAATGGAGGTTGTATTTCCAGGTTTACATAATAAAATTTTTTTGAGATTATAATTATATAATTTCCCCCTTTTCTTTCCTCCTTTCAAATCATCTCATGTATTTTACTTGCTCTCCTTCAAATTTGTGGCCTCTTTTTAAAATTAATTGTTTAACGTATACCCCTAAATGCATAAATAAAACTTGCTCAGTCTGAATAATGTTACTTGTATATATGTTTTTCAGGGCTGACCACTCAGTATTGGTTAAGCAATTGGTGTGCCCTTCCTTAGGGAAGAGTAGTTCTCNCCTATAGGATTTTATGTACATCTGAGGCCTCTTAGCCTTCCTCCATCCATGCCGGCATGCCCATTGATGTCATCCTTGTTGAGGTCATGTTTAGGTGGTCATGTTGCGGAGACTTCGAGGGTGTAGCTTCTGACATTCCTAGGAGACACAATCTCACAGTAAACTTCCTGGTGCTCTGTTTCTTACTGTCTTCCTGCCCCCCTCTTCCACAGTTATCCCGTAGCCTTAGGTGCAGGGGTTGTGTTGCAGATGTGTCAGGTGGGACTGGGCTCCACAGCTCTGCATTGATTGAGTGTATTTTCTGTGATGGTCTCCATCTGCTGCAAAGAGAAGTTTTCTTGATGGCGGTGAGGATTACATGTACCTGATATGGAACAGAAGAAAACTAAAATTAAATGACTATTATATTGCCACTAATCATATAATCTTTTCGATCTATTTTGAGCCTTTCTTGAGTCATAAATATTATCTAACAATTTGTCAGATTAAAAAATATATATTAATGTTTTATCATGATATTAATATGGTCACATAGAATATGAGCTAATTCTAGAAAAAAGGCTTCATCTGGCTTCCTGTACCTGATTTTAGGTAACTCAGAATTAAGTTTCTGTACTCTGGATGCACATAACAAATACTGATCCTTTAGTCTATTTGATATCTGCTGCACATGACATTAAAATGTCTTTCAGAACCCCTCTGACTATTCTCTATCACAAGCCACACCTCTCACCAAAGAAAGCAAATGTAAGAAGCTGTGAAAGGCAGGAAAGAATTTTAATAATAATAACAATAAATAATGTATGGTCACACTGAGAAGATGGAAATCAAGCATTTGAGACATAAGCTTTTAAGCTAGAGGGCAGAGGTGTGCATAACTAAGCAAGATAGTAAACTATGACCTGGATGAACACTATCTTACCCTGCTACTGAAAGGTGGGTCCAGAGAAACCTTAGTCCATTTTGAGGATTATCAGGTTCCCATGAAATGATGGTTACTGCTTAGAGAACTGGAATCACCAATAGGTGACGTATTGGCAGCACCAGGTCTTGTCCTAAGGTAATGGCTCCCAGTTAGGCTGATGCTCTCATGGAATGATCTAGGAGACTTGATGGTTGCTGGAAACCAAGGTGACTCTATAGTCAAGACAATGTCTGGAGATTTCCAGCTGTGTTTCTGGTCTACTGCATATGGATACTTAAAACCTGAAAGTAAAGTACTTCCACTATTTTTATTTATTGAGTCTTGGAGGGTTTGGAGATAGGTTAGGTAAATTTAGAGAAAATCAACCTTCTGTCACTGACTTTCAGCTAGATGACTTTTGAATGACTCATTTGTCTATAGGCAGAGTTGAGTAGGACCTCAAGAGTCTTATGACAGAGTAGAAAGACACAAAATGAAAGCAGTGATGTCAAGCTTTATCCTGCTTCCAGGCATCTATCAGGTATCTACGGACCCACGGGAAGGGCTGGTGAGTTTTAACAGAGGGAGTTTCTAAATCTGCGTCACAAATACAGGCAGGGAAAGAGGATGCTACTGAAATTCTGTCGAATTCCTGGCATCAATAACAGCTTGAACCAAACCCAGTGAAGTCCTTATCTGGAAAGAGAAGCCAAAGCCCACTTTGACCTCAGAGCTGAAACAAGGTTCCAAGAGGGCCATCACAGTGATAGAATGAGCAACATCCTCAACATGTGTCAGTATAGAGGCAAGTTTGCCCTACTGAGCTGTTAAGCTTTCTTTTTTGTGGAGGAAGGGTAAGACAAGGACTCATTTTATCACCTAGGCTGGCTCTGTACTTGCTATGTAGCCCAGACTGGCCTTGATCTTGAGATCCTCATGCCCTAGTCACTCAATGGCTATAATTAAAGGTTTGCACTGTTGTTGGGGGCTATTAATTTTCTCCAGGCATAACATGACCATTGTCATCACAGAGTTGAGTTTGATGCAGTGACCAGCAGAATAACATTAAGTCTGTGCAACAGAAATGGGGCTATTAATTAACATTCCCTGGTAAAGGGGGAAGGGTCACAGGACCCTTAACCTTCTTCCAATTGCTCTACACACTAGCACGTCCCAGGCATGCAAGAGGGAGTGTAATTGTAATTCCAGGTAACTGAGGGCTGTACTTGACAATGCAGCTTCCTGAGGTCATGACCTATGCCAAGGTGACATTTTGGTGATGTAGCTACTCTTGAGTCACCTATACAGCTTAACAATAATTTTACAACTATTATAAAATTGCTGGATTATCATCCTAAAAAAATTGTAGTTTATAGCCGTAAGTCAAAAGATTACATAAGAAATTCAAGGAAGTAAATTTGTTATGGTTGACCATGCAATGCCACCCACCCTGACTCCTGTCTCATGCATTTGAATACTTGGTTCCTAGTTGGTGACAGTATTTTAAGGGGTTATGAAATCTTTGGGACATATGTCCTAGTAGGTGGTTGACAGAGGTGTATCATTAGGGGCAGGCCTTCGAGGTAATAGTCATTTCTGGTACTGGCGTGAGCATTACTAGTCAGTCATCATGATGTGGCCAGCTGTCTCAGACTCTCACCAGTACAGTTTGGGCCACTCCTACCACCAACGCTTCCACATGGACCGGAATCTCCTAAAACTCTGAAACAACTCTTTCTTCTCGGAAGCTGCCTTTGTCAGAAATTTTATCAGAGAGATGAGAAACTGCCCCTAGCCCTGCACTGAGAGCTCTGTGGTGTGAAAACCCTGACAACACTCCCGAGACTCAGTGTTAAATGCCAAACAATGTTTCAAAGTAGCCAAGCAATACTTCCGGCAGTGCTGTACTTTCCCCTACCTTACTGCACATGCTCCAAAGACCCCATAAAAGTCCACCATTCCCCAGCCCTCTGTTGTCTCTGCTCCTAGCCAGAGGCAGCTGCTGTTTTGTCCCTTTTTCCGATAACTCACTTGCATGAGGCTTGTTGCATTGTGTGACTCTGTGGTACTCCTTGGCTCCCAACAGCCAACCTGCTCCCAGGCCAGAGAACCCCTTACAATTAGGATGAAATCCAAAGTTTTCTTGCCTATGTTAGGTGCATGCTCTATCACTGAGGTACACCCTAGCCTTCTCTCTTGGAATATGCAATTTCTTATTCCATAGAATTTCTTAGGATAATTTTTAAATTGTTTTTGTAGTCTTGCACAATCTGTCTCTAGAATCCCAGACTGCTTGGTGATCACTCGCTATCAAGAGTACTCTGAACCTCAGCTGATAGTCTGTCTACCAGGGGTTCTAAACCTGTGGGTCATGACCCCAAAATATTTATTATAATTTATAGCGGTAGAAAAATTATAGTTACGAAGTAGCAAAAATGTTCTTGTACCCTGTAAAGATTTGTCACTTGCATTGGTTTAATAAAGCCAGTAGCTAGGCAGGAAGTATAGGCAGAATGAGCAGGCCAGGAGAATTCTGGGAAGAGGAAAGGCTCAGTCTGCAGTCACCAGTCAGATGCAAAGGATGCAAAGCAAGATGAGAATGCCTCACTGATAAAAGGTACCATGCCACGTGGCTAACATAAACAAGAATTATGGGTTAATTTAAGTTGTAAAAGCTAGTTAAAAAGCCTGAACTAATAGTCCAATCAGTTTGTAATTACTACAAACCTTTGTGTATTTTATTGGGACTGAACAACTGCAGGACCAGGCAAGACAGAAACTTCTGTCTACACAACGAAATTAATTTTATGGTTGGGGTCACCACAACATGAGGGGCTGTATCAAAGGATTGCAGCATTAGGAGGGTTGAGAGCCCTTGCTCTATACCTGCTGGGAGCTAACGGGAGTTAATATGGACCAAAGTAAATAAAATAAAATAAATCAGAGACAGTTTTAAAGCTTTTATAAATTCAGAGAAAAAAAACTCCTGAGCACTTCCCAATAACACTAGATGAGAGAGTGTTACAAAGGCATAGGTCGTGTGATCAAAGTTAAAGCAGGGCAGGAAGTGGCATATGGGAAAAATCACAAGTGACTCCCCCTGTGCTCTAACAAAGACTGAGGCTGCAGCTTCCCTCTGCAGGGGAGGGAGAAGGGAGAATGCTCACTTAGCCTCGGTGAGGACCTGGGTTCAATCAAACCAACAGAGAAAGAAAGGGAGGAGGAAAGGAGGGAGGGAGGGAAGAAACTGGCTAAAAAGAAAGGAAACTAACTTTACAAACAGGAAGAGCTTGTTTAAAATCATAACCAGTGGAGCCACACTGCATGCCCAGAGCCTCGCTGCACCATCTCAAGCATGTCTATGTTTGAAGATGGCAGGGGTTGCCAACTCACTGTGGGACTTTGGAGCAGCTCAGAGGATCGTCATAGACACATGGAAGCTCCAAGGGGAGATGCAGTGCTACAGGAGGAAGTCTGAAGAGCCTGAGGTGTGGCCTGAACAACTTAAAATAGGGAAGACGCTGTTATAAAAATGAACTCATGAGCTGCAGAGAAGAAGGTATATTCTTTCCTATTCGGGTGGAAGGTTCTATAGATGTGTTAAGTCCATTTGATTCATTCCCTCCATTAACTCTCTTCTCTGTTAGGTTTCTGTCTGATTGACCTGTCCATCGGTGAGAGAGGAGTGTTGAAGTCTCCTACTATTAGTGTGTGTGGTTTGATGTCTGCCTTGAGTTCTAGTAATGTTTCTTTTACATAAGTGGGTGCTTTTATATTAGGGACATAGATATTCAGG